>SJYA01003270.1:3890306-3942023 GCA_006410615.1 Neotragus moschatus
TGGAGAAGGCAATGGCACCCCACTCCAGTACTCTTGCCTGGAAAATCCCATGGATGGAGGAGCCTGGTGGGCTGCAGTCCATGGGGCTGCAAAGAGTCAGACACGACTGAACAACTTCACTTTGACTTTTCACTTTCATGCATTGGAGAAGGAAATGGCAACCCACTCCAGTCTTCTTGCCTGGAGAATCCCAGGGACGGCAGAGCCTGGTGGGCTGCTGTCTATGGGGTAGCACAGTCGGACACGACTGAAGCAACTTAGCAGCAGTAGCAGCAGCAGCATGCAGATGGGGCAGAGACTGAAGAACAAGATTAATAATAGAAGACACTGCCAGCTCTGAATAAATCACTGTGTGTAGGGAGGAGGTTACATGACAGGAGTGCAAGAGTAGACAGGGGCTAGATTATAGCACACTTATTTTGTGCCCAGAGTTCACTCACTCCAGGAAGTCCCCAATTCTTGGTTTCTCTCACCTGCACTATCTCCCTGTCTCCTTTGACAATGGCTTTAGAAATTACTATTTTTATTCCTCACTCTGCTTTGCCTCTCCCTCACATGTCCACCGTATAAAATGATCCACTAAGTAGACAGGCAGTGGGTGGTCTCAGATGGATATTGCAGTAACGGAGAGCTTGACTGCCATGGCCAACCAAATGCATGAGTGAGGTCAAGGTACTTAAGCTTTCTACGCATGTATTTCTACTGGTATACAGTGGGGATAGTTACAGCACCTCCCTCACGGGGTTACTATGAGGAATAAATGACCTACCCATGGCTCATAGCAAATATAGAGCTATTGTGTGAATTAAACAAATAATAAGAAAAGTATACTTCTTTCTAGGACCTGATTAAGAAAACCGCAATGAACTATACCAAGATGAACCTGAACCTGCTATCTCTAATTTCTTCTGCATTGATGTCAGAATCATTTAACATTTGCCCTGTATACATCGTGCATACAGGGCAGAATATTATAAATGAGAGCTCCTAGTTAAACTTATCCTACCAGTTATGCTTAAAATTTTTCTGGCTCTTTCATCTCACCATTCAGTCAATGACTCTGTTGAAAGCCTACTAGACGCACTGGCCTTCATGGGTATGGCTAACAAGTGGCAAAGACAACAGTCCTTGCCATCAAAGGGGCGATTCTAATCAAATTGTCCCTTTATCTCTTCTTATACTCACACTATATTAATACTGCAATGCTAAGTCAAAGGGCTTTTGTGATCATTATTATAATCATATTACACAGAGGAGGAAACTAAACTGTATAAAAAAAGGACTCTCCTCAACCAATCTACCTAAATGTTGTGGGTGAAGTGCAGAGGCGATGGCAGCCGGGCAGTGGTGTGGCTCCGCAGAAGGGCTCCCCCTGACAGTGAACGCCTCCCAGGAACAGTGTTGCTCATGGTGGGAGCACTGGGTACGGAAGGCACTGGAGATGACTGATGCCAACCAAGAAACTGCAACAGCATATAATTCATCCTCAGTCGATGTGTGTTTACTGACGAACCCAAACAGGCGCTGCACTGCATTGATGGCTGCTTCACTAAAACAGTGGGACACCAGCATTTATGAACACAGGCTATATTCAGTATTAATTGATAGATAATTACACGGTACCTCATGCATTACTCACCGCAGCATTATGAGGTTGAAATTATTACCCTGCTTTCCCTGGGAGGTTAAGTCACTTGCCCAAGACCTTATAGCTGGGTGGCCCACTTGCACAACACAACATCTCATCAAAATAATTACTTCCTAACTGTACCCACAGCAGCATCAAGTAAGTAAAAATAAGCAGTCTCCATGTTGCAAAAAAAAAAAAAAGAGGCTACAGAAATAGTGAAACATGACTGCTTTACAAGTTATCCAGTGTAAACTACATTAATCGAATCTATTTTGTGGACCTACATCCTTAGTACCGCAGCCACCCGTCGCTGGCAGCAGGGGGCAGGGTTCCGTCGTTAGCGCTATTATGTCACGCGTGGGAATTCACAACCTGGTCAAGGATCTGGCCTGTTTAAAGATGATATCAGGTAGTAACAAACAGCAGTCACAGTAGCCTAAAAGACTGGCTCATCTGGACTCTGAGATCGCATCATGCTTCTTTTTTCCCCTCTCCTAATCATGTTGACATTTGTTTCAGAGATTACAGAAAGAGAAATGGAAAACAGCATCTGAACCAGGAAAGGAACCTTGAAACAGCTGCTAGCCGCCCAGCAGCTGTCGTACAAGGATCCGAGAGTATGGTTCGCCTCTCCCCACCACCAGATGCCATTCCTTTAAATAGCAAGTGATACGGGAGATGCTGAGGCAACAACCAGTATCTTAGTGGTTGGGCAAACGTCATCACTGCTCACAGGACTCGCATCTCAGAGAAACGGGGTGAAATTATACCAAGCATCCTGACATACGCTTCACTGTGGATCTCTCCCCATTTTTGTGCAAAGGCTGAGAGCTATCTCTGGAAAACAGAGGACAAGGACGTAGATGCTAATCTGATTTAAATCCTAAAAGGAGGGGCATCTGTTACTCTTTCATTCAACCTGCACTAAAGCAGCTAGTGGTGTAAGGTAGCCAATCACAGGAAACTAGTGTGGCTTTGTGTGCGGTTACTAATTCGGTAGACTGCAAATTTTCCATGAAGAGTTATTTACATCTCACTAACCACTAGGTTCACACCTGGGGTGGGCAACACCTGGCAGTGTGCTTAATGAGTTCACCACTGTTTCCAAAGAAAATGCTGACATTAATAATTGTAATGTTACATTTATTGTGAGAAAAGTACAAACATAAATGCGGTGGATTAGTAAAGGTCACTGCAATCTAACTCCTTTCGGTGCTAATGTAGCTTGACAGTATTTGCAGGCCAGGAAGGAGAGGGGGAGAAAAGCCTCCTGTGATAACGAGATCTTTTATGGCGCTGCCTGATTGCATAAAGGCACCTGCTCAGGTGATTTTGCCCTCAACGATGCTGTTGGCATTTTCCAAAATGGCACCTGAGTTTCTGTCATACTCCATCCGGTTTGTCACTAAATTCTACTGATGATTTTCTCCATATTTCTCAAGTCGGTCCCTTAATTTCCATTTTATGGTCTGCCACAATCCTGGACTGACCTGACTGAACGAATTACTGGAACTGGGTCCAACAGATTGAATTAAAGAAGAAAAAAGTGACCAACTGTGCATGATGCTGTGACTAACCCTGAAACCCATGAATGGTTTTTGGATGCCAGTTATGTACCCAGCCTGGGGCTTGTTGATGAGACAGCAGATATTTTTTACTCCCCAAAAGCTGATGATTTAATTAAGGAGACAAAAAGCCCTATAGTAATAATGAGGACTGATGCTGAAGCTGAAACTCCAAATACTTTGGCCACCTGATGCGAAGAGCTGACTCCTTTGAAAAGACCCTGATGCTGGGAAAGATTGAGGACAGGAGAAGAAGGGGACGCCAGAGGATGAGATGGTAGGATGGCATCAGCAACTCAATGGACATGGGTTTGGGTGGACTCTGAGAGTTGGTGATGGACAGGGAGGCCTGGCGTGCTGCAGCCCATGGGGTTGCAAAGAGTCGGACATAACTGAGAGACTAAACTGAACTGAACTGAACTGAACTGAATAATAAGGAAAGGCAGTGCTTGCTAGCTATGGAATAAATCACTTGGATGATTCGTAACAGGTGAATTCAGAGCAGAGTGAGGTCATCCCTGAGTTTTCACTCGTTTTGAATTTCTTAAATCCTTTAATCCTCAATCTCAGTTTTTGTTCCAACAAAGCAAACATACTTTCATTCCCACAAACGACTCACTCTCTCGCACACCCTGGGATAACACACACTGCAAGTGATACACCCCTTCTTGAATACTGTGTTTACCAAGCCACGGCTTCACTTTCATCATAAATATCTTAACGCTGCCTCTCATCCTCAGAGACGCCTATTCCTCCTTACCTGGTTGCAGTCCTTTAACTTCACTCCAGGATCACCGGGTATTTTATACTGTTGCCGTCTTCTACAGAATGAGTTCTGTAGAACCCTTAAACTTTGGAACTGTTTTTATGAATGTAATAAAGATAAGTGTGCTGAGGCCAAGTCTGAGTGTGTCTGTCCTCGTGTACGAAGCCGTGGACAGGAAAACCTTTACTGAACCGTTTTCCCTCAGCACCTAATGCAGCTGCGTCCCCATGGGTGCGGTGTGCACTCACCGTCAGTGGTGGACCCCTGCCCTGACTCAGCAGGGTGACAGCGCATGCATGCCTATGGAGATGCGATGCTGGCTTTGGCAGGAAAACTCCCCACTCTGCGCCCATGGGGCTACTCCTGCTCCACCCCCGGTCTTCATGTTAAAGTCCTTTGGCAAAATATGTCTAGAGAAAAGCTTCTTTCAGAGTAACCAATAATAACCCCACAACATTCCATTTGAGAGTTTCACACTTTGTCCCCGCGAATTCCTGTACTGTTGGTCAGATGGTGGAGGCAACTACTTTTTCTCGTTACACCCCATGTGTTAGGCCAGCAGCCCCAGCGTCTCACATTTCATGAGATCAGTGGGCTAGTAGGCATATGTGGAATTCGCAGAGGTGTTTTCCTGGAAGCTCCTCACAGCACCGTCTTTCTCTGGGGAGTAGGCTCTTGGGTGGTTTCACAAATACCAAATAAGTTTCAAAAAATGTTATATACAAACATATGTATAAATGATATGGCTGATGTAGGGGGTGGGTACACACTTTTTATAGAGTATACCAGAAACTCAGCCCCTCCTTTTTTTGAGATGTGTGAGAAATGGATGATTACATACCTGAAATCCCAATGGTTTCCCAGAGTTGATGCTTCTAACCTTTAAGAGCCCTCGTCACTTGCTCATCACTCCATGCTTTTCTTTGTGAGAGTCCAGCAGATTGGGTGACAGTTCCAAATTAAAAACCTCCTTAGGGCTTTTCCGGTAAGTGGCCTGATGTGACCCCTAAAAATGGTGCTCTAGTCACTTGACTTGAAAACCCCACAAAATCACGCAAATCAAGAGGTTCAAATCATCATGTTCACTTTAAGAATACTCGTGAAACTGTCCAGGCCATAAAGGGTACGCATATCCGAAAAGCCACCAAGTATCTGAAGGATGTCACTTTAAAGAAGCAATGTGTGCCATTCGGTCATTACAGTGGTGGAATTGGTAGGTGTCCACAGGCCAAACACAGGACCCAGGGTCGGTAGCCCAAAAAGAGTGCCGAATTTATACCGCTGCTGCTAAGTCACTTCAGTCGTGTCCAACTCTGTGGGACCCCATAGATGGCAGCCCACCAGGCTCCCCCATCCCTGGGATTCTCCAGGCAAGAACACTGGAGTGGGTTCCCATTTCCTTCTCCAGTGCATGAAAGTGAAGTTTCTCAGTCGTGTCCGACTCTTAGTGACTCCATGGACTACAGCCTACCAGGCTCCTTTGTCCATGAGATTTTCCATTATGCGTGCTCAAAAATGCAGAGAGTAATGCTGAACATAAGGGCTTAGATGTAGATTCTCTGGTCATTGAGCACATTCAGGTGAACAAAGCCCCCAAGAGGTGATGCATGACTTAACAGAGCTCACGGTTGGGTCAACCCCTACATGAGCTCTCCCTGCCACATTGAGATGATCCTTAAGGAAAAAGAACAGATTGTTCCTAAACCAGAAGAGGAGGTTGCACAGAAGAAAAAGATATCCCAGAAGAAACTGAAGAAACAAAAACTTATGGCCCGAGAATAATTGCCACAAAAAATAAATGCAAATAAAAGTAAAAGTAAGTAAATAAAAGCCTCCTAGGAAATTGCAGTCCTATTGAATTTCTTCCCACACAAAAGTGCAATTGATCGGTTTTTTTAAGTATCTCTTTCATTCTATGCCATTGGAGAGGATCTTTCTTGTCCTTTTACTTGTCCAAGGTCTTCTGCTACTGTTCATACTGTGCTGGATATATGCCCCAAAATCCCATTCTTGGCCACTTATCCAGAGAAAATCATAATTCAAAAAGATACGTGACCCTCAATGTTCATAGCAGCACTATTAACAATAGCTAAGACAGGGAAGCAATCTAAATGTCCATGAACAGATGAATGGATAAAGAAGATTGGTATAAATATACAGTGGAATACCACTCAGTCATAAAAATGAACAAAATAATGTCATTTTCAGCAACATGGATGGACCTAGAGACTGTCATACTGAGTGAAGCAAGTCAGATAGAAAAAGGCAATTATCGTATGATATTGCTTATATGTGGAATTTTTTTAAAATGGTAAAAATGAACCTATTTACAAAACAGAAGTAGAGTCAGAGATGTAGAAAACAAACTTACAGTTACCAAGGGTATAACTGTGGGAGGGATAAATTGGGAGATTGACCCTGGCATACACATACTACAATGTATATAAATTAGGTAACTAATTAGAAAATCACTGAAGATGGAGACTGCAGCCATGAAGCTAAAAGATGCTTACTCCTTGGAAGGAAAGTTATGACCAACCTAGATAGCGTATTCAAAAGCAGAGACATTACTTTGCCAACAAAGGTCTGTCTGGTCAAGGCTGTGGTTTTTCAGTGGTCATGTATGGATGTAAGAGTTGGGCTATAAAGAAAGCTGAGTGCTGAAGAATTGATGCTTCTGAACTATGGTGTTAGAGAAGACTTTTGAGAGTCCCTTGGACTGCAAGCAGATCCAACCAGTCCATTCTAAAAGAGATCAGCCCTGGGTATTTGTTGGAAGGACTGATGCTAAAGCTGAAACTCCAGTACTCTGGCCACATGATGCGAAGAGTTGACTCATTGGAAAAGACCCTGATGCTGGGAAAGATTGAGGGCAGGAGGAGAAGGGGAAGACAGAGGATGAGATGGCTGGATGGCATCACTGACTCGATGGACATGAGTTTGGGTGATGGACAGGGAGGCCTGGTGTGCTGCGATTCATGGGGTCACAAAGAGTCAGACACGACTGAGCGACTGAACTGAACTGAACTGAGTAAGGACTTGCTGTATAGCACAGTGAATTCTCCTACTCTGTAATGGCCTATACAGGAATAGGATCTAAAACAGAGTGAATATATATACACATATATCTGATTCACTTACCGTACAACAGAACGTAATATAACATGGTAAATCAACTATACTCCAGAAAAAATTAATTTTAAAAAGTACAATTTGAAGTTCACATTTGAGTGTAAAGGATTTAAATGTAATTTCCTTAAATCTGTAATATCTCAGGATGTAATAAATCAAAGTTTGACAACTACTGATTTAGAATTTAGGATTAAGAGAAACTAGATCTTTGTGGCCTTGGTATTATGCATAGAAAATCACCAGTACTGAGTAAACACGATTAGCTATAATAACCCAAGAATTTGTACAAACTACCTTAAAGTTTATATTTTGCCCCAATTGGTTTATAAAAAGGGTGAAGTTAATTCACTTTTTTAATAACATTTTCAAGCTGTTATAGAATAACCATAACCAGTGGGCATTAATTTTTAACAAGGTATCTATAGTCACCTATTTATCATTTATAACATGGATGGCAAAAGCATTATCAAACATTTATTAAGCATTTATAAATAATTTTATCCTACTTCTAGCATGTATTATAAATATATTATTAATTCTTCCTAAATTATTGATAAGACCCCTGAAACTGAAAACAAGGATAACATTTATTATGTAAATGACATTTTGTCACCCTTGAAATCTCCATCCTAGGCTCACAATATGTTATCAGTGGAAGCCATGGGCAGGGGTGAGGAAATAATATTTCTTGTGGAAACATATTTAAGTTAGCACTTGACAAGAATGATGCATGTAATATAAACTTCATTGAACTGGCTTTCTAAGATTTCAAACCAGATTTCAAAGCAAAAATTCTATTACCTGACCAGGTTCTTTGAGAGAGAATTGGGCGCTTTCTGATCACTAAGTAATACTGAATAGACACACGAGTTAATATATTATGTCTTTCATCTATTTGGCCTATGCCATGTAGCCACTCAAGAGAAAAGATTCATTGCACTAAAATGGTACAACAGTGCATGGTCAACCTTCCAAGCCACGTGATTATTACTAAAACATAAAAGAAGCAGTACACTTTTAGGACACTACTGAAATCCTTAGGATACTTGGGGGACTGACTCAATATTCTTCCTCTTAGGCTATAGGGTAAGTGTCACAGTGGCCCCATGAAAAAAAGCATCATGCNATGGTACAACAGTGCATGGTCAACCTTCCAAGCCACGTGATTATTACTAAAACATAAAAGAAGCAGTACGCTTTTAGGACACTACTGAAATCCTTAGGATACTTGGGGGACTAACTCAATATTTTTCTTCTTAGGCTATAGGGTAAGTGTCACAGTGGCCCCATGAAAAAAAGCATCACGCCTCCTTAGATCTAGGTCAGTGTGCTTTACTAGAAGGTGAGATTGGAAACACAGGCCACCAAGTTCCCAAACACGGATAGAAGACTCATCAGAACCAAAGTAAAAATAGTAGTTGAGTTCTAAAGTGACTTTCATATTCTCTGACCACTGGAAGGCCCGTTAGATTGCTTTTCCTGGCCTGTTTCCTATTTCATGGATTCCCAGAGAGTTGTTCAAAAACTCAGAGCTAGCAGAAAGTTCTGTGCAATCCAGAAACACAAGACAAAGCAAGTCCATGCCTTCAACATTTTAAAATCTTAAATGTTAAAGATTCTTATCAGGGCAAAACCAATTCATTATTTGAGTCAGGATTCATTTTAAGAGCAAACATTTACTTTCAAGACTTTCAGTAAGCACACTTTTCCTGGAAACTTTAAACTGTGCTTTCTAGTTGTTGATCTATTTCTGTAAATAAGCTTTAGCTTCACACTTCTGGTGCATTATTATCCTCACCCATTTTACGGAGAAGTTGGGAGAATATGTAGAAGGATCCAAAATCTTTGAAGTAAACATGATTAGAAAAACTAACCCCAAGACCTCAAAAACTCGCCATGTAACACTGAGGGTAAACACTGCTCATTATGTAATGATATATCCCAAAATGCCAACAAAAGTTTAGAAATAGAAGTCTCTCCAATATGGCCGCATAAAAATTAAGTTGCTTTTGCTTCCACGTTAAAGATTTTAAAGTCGTCTTTAAGATACTGTCACGGTGGCGTTGCTTCTAAGTTTTCATCTGATTTTACCTAAACTTTGTTTGTTTTTGTAAATGGGGGTGGGGAGGGGGGCCTTGTGGAGCTGATGGAGTGCTAGGTCCATCCTCTGTTCCTCCACTCCACACACAGGCAAGCAGCCACTCCTCAGTGTTGTCGCTGCTTGAATAGTGGGAGGCGTCTGAGGAGTAAATGAGTACCGCCTAAAGAGGGCGGCGGGCACTCCTGTGTGCAGTTCGCCAATATGTGCAGCACATGCTCTGGTGACTGTCCTTCATCTCTACTCGGGTCACACCAAGTGAACTGTCACAGTCTGAGCACCAGTGAGTGAGCAAGGCAGTTGATTCAGGTGGCTGAAAGAGGAATCAGGCACAGTCTGACATGGAGAAGCCACCCTCCACTTTGCAAACAATTTGTGCAGAGGATGCAAGAAGGCCTGCTTCTATCCCTGGGATGTTTCCCAAGTCACCTAATCTAACTGAGGTTGGGCCGCATCCTCTCTACCTCGACACCACTTCAAACTCATCCCTGAACGTCAGAAACACGAGGTCTTCAAGATCCATGACCAACCCTCCCTTTCTTGTCCTTTCCGAGTAAACATGAGTAATGCTAAATTGTCCTTTGCAAGTTCAGTTCAGTTCAGTTATTTGCAAGTAAATATAAGTAATGTTAAATTACGATAAATTTGAAAAACTCAAGACCAGCAAGAAGGAAAGTGTGAAGAGATCAAACAAACTCCTGCTGAAAATAGGGGACATTGAAGAAGATGGGCAAGTTGGGATGGAGGTAAAGCCTTCCTGTTTTCCACCCGGGGTAAGCATCTATTTGGGGAAACCCAACCTGCAGACTATCATGTAGTGTCTGCTTCCTCATTCGAGGGAGGCCATCTTGGCAAGTAAATCAAGCCTGTCCGGTGTGGGCTCTTCCTCTGAGCTGTGTTCAGTGATGTCACCTCTCGAACGTTGCACACTCTGTCTTTTTGCTCACCTGTTCCCACTTAGGTCTGTCCCCTTCGCTCAAGAGTTCCTAGAAAGTTAACTCTCCTTTGAGCTCCTGCAAAATGTTTACCTTCATGTCCCAAACACATAGCCACAAATTAGGTTAATAAATAAACATAAAACACCAACTCTGCTTTCCCTTTTTCTTTAAGAATAAAAGCCTTTGAAAGGTTGTTGTTGTTGTTTTTTTTTAAAGACTCTAGAACCAAATTTTTATGTCTTAAAAGAGAAACTTCACCTACTGTTTGGAAGTTTTTAATATGGTAAGTTAGAGCTTAGCAAAATGGACATATCATGTTACATTTTAAAGAGTCAGTCATTGTTCATGTGATATAGCATCTTACTCACTGTGCCTGCAACTGATTTTGAGTTGAGTTTGTTAGTTCTGTGGGGAGCAGCATTGCTGCAGTAACTGTAGGGATGGTTTAATAGTGTCAAGTGCAAAGAACAAAAGAAATATTTTGATTTTGGTTATTCACAAAGTTTTTATAATCATTACATAATAAAATAAAACTATAACCTTGTTTCAAGTGATACGCTATTCCCATGAGACTAAATTGTGGTACCACATCCTTGAGACTGAAGATCCAGTACCAAGACACGTGGAAGTCAAATGGATTTCATTTGTCAAATGGATTTCATTTGTGAAACCCCAAGTTTCACAATTATTGTAGATCCTCCATACACGAACATGACAGGAAGTCACTGATCCTATTGAAATTTTTAGAGAAGTGTTTGGAAATGTATGGGTCAACACTTTTCCCAAACAGCCTTACAGATCTGACTTACTGTTTTGCCAATTTTCTACATGAAGGGATTGTAGTATATTTTCTTTTAGTATTCGAACTGCACTTATTACATATCACAGTGAATATACCTGTATTATTTTTCCTTAAAAAGTCTGGAAAATTTTAGACAGTTCGAAAGATAACTTCTGGGCTGTGAAACCCTGTATTGAACTGAGAAAAATCAAAGCTATTCAAACCTATGCTATAGTCTTTCCTTATTTCCAAGCCAGAGAAAATACAAAAAATGTTCATTTCCTTTGACTCTGCGTTGCACTATTGTCTTCACAGATTGGTCTATGTAAGTTTTGATNGAGCTCCTGCAAAATGTTTACCTTCATGTCCCAAACGCATAGCCACAAATTAGGTTAATAAATAAACATAAAACACCAACTCTGCTTTCCCTTTTTCTTTAAGAATAAAAGCCTTTGAAAGGTTGTTGTTGTTGTTTTTTTTTAAAGACTCTAGAACCAAATTTTTATGTCTTAAAAGAGAAACTTCACCTACTGTTTGGAAGTTTTTAATATGGTAAGTTAGAGCTTAGCAAAATGGACATATCATGTTACATTTTAAAGAGTCAGTCATTGTTCATGTGATATAGCATCTTACTCACTGTGCCTGCAACTGATTTTGAGTTGAGTTTGTTAGTTCTGTGGGGAGCAGCATTGCTGCAGTAACTGTAGGGATGGTTTAATAGTGTCAAGTGCAAAGAACAAAAGAAATATTTTGATTTTGGTTATTCACAAAGTTTTTATAATCATTACATAATAAAATAAAACTATAACCTTGTTTCAAGTGATACGCTATTCCCATGAGACTAAATTGTGGTACCACATCCTTGAGACTGAAGATCCAGTACCAAGACACGTGGAAGTCAAATGGATTTCATTTGTCAAATGGATTTCATTTGTGAAACCCCAAGTTTCACAATTATTGTAGATCCTCCATACACGAACATGACAGGAAGTCACTGATCCTATTGAAATTTTTAGAGAAGTGTTTGGAAATGTATGGGTCAACACTTTTCCCAAACAGCCTTACAGATCTGACTTACTGTTTTGCCAATTTTCTACATGAAGGGATTGTAGTATATTTTCTTTTAGTATTCGAACTGCACTTATTACATATCACAGTGAATATACCTGTATTATTTTTCCTTAAAAAGTCTGGAAAATTTTAGACAGTTCGAAAGATAACTTCTGGGCTGTGAAACCCTGTATTGAACTGAGAAAAATCAAAGCTATTCAAACCTATGCTATAGTCTTTCCTTATTTCCAAGCCAGAGAAAATACAAAAAATGTTCATTTCCTTTGACTCTGCGTTGCACTATTGTCTTCACAGATTGGTCTATGTAAGTTTTGATGTGGAGTCGTTTATATGTACAATAGTTTCAACATTATAAGACCAAGCAGATGTTGAAATAAATGCTTTAAATTCGAGTTCCATAAAAACAATTTGTTTTTCTTAAGGTTATGCAATAAAGGTTGATCTTTGTATCTCATAAGGATAATACAGTCTTGAAATGAGTCAGAGCAGGTACAGAAGTAAAGGAAGTACATCATAAATATAAGACAGGAGACCAGTAACACTAATTAACCTGGGGAGAATGCAGTCAGATTATGCTTATGGAAGATTTACATCTTTTAAAAGCTGGCAGATAGATGGCAAAGGTCATCTAATCAATGTAGATAAATAATGGAAGTCTTTCGAAAAAGCCAAAATGTGACAAGCAAGAGGGTGTTCGTGTCATTCAACTGGGGAATTTAAATCATGAACGTCAATTGTTTGGGCATTGAATTTAAACAGCTCAAATCATGAAAGATGGAGGCAGAAGGAAGTCTATGCATTTCTTTATGTTGCACTTCAAGATCCCCTGGGACCTAGTGAGTGAAGTCGCTCAGTCGTGTCTGACTCTTTGCGATCCCGCGGACTGTAGCCCACCAGGCTCCTCCATCCATGGGATTCTCCAGGCAAGAATACTGGAGTGGGTTGCCATTTCCTTCTCCAGGGGATCTTCCCAACCCAGGGATCAAACCCAGGTCTCCTGCATTGCAGGCAGATGCTTTAACCTCTGAGCCACCAGGGAAGCTCTCTGGGACCTAACTTGTGCTCGATGGATAAATGTTGCATTCTGATTTGTCTATTATCTCAGTCATACCCTTACAAATCCAGTAAAAATGTCACCAAGAGTGAAGATTGGTAGTCCCATATCCAGTCTCTTGCTTCCCTAGGAAGAGCGGTTGTATTAATAAAATGTAGAAGTGTATGCTCTATCCTTCCGAGATGAGCCTGCCTCCTCCATGCATGGCTTAAAGCCTGATGCATGAGTTTAATCATGAATGTTCTTGCTCATCGGAGTTCAAAAGATGTTCTGATACAATCTATCTCAAAAGTAACCAGGTCGAGACAATGAAAACAGGTCAGGATGAACAGTAGCAGAAGACAGGGTATTTCAGAACACATCTGAGATTTTTATCTCTTTTGCCACCAGTGGGCACTGCAAAGCACAGATGAAGCCACATGCCCTGAGGAGACCTACTAGAATTACACACCTGATAAGAATTTGCTACACTCCTCCTATCCCTGGAGGAGGAGGTGGCAACCCACTCCAGTATCCTTGCCTGGAGGACCCCCACAAACAGAGGAGCCTGGCGGGCTACACAGCCCTCCTATGTTGTCATTCCCACCTATTGGGAAAAACAAAACAACTGTGGAAAACCCCCTATAAGATAAACAATGAAGTCAGAGAAGTTATAAAGCCTAGCAGATGGATGTTTTGAAGGTCAGCAAGGAAAAGTTTTTCTATGGTTGATCAGTTTTTGTTTTGTTTGCAGACACTCATCGCATTATTATGAAACCATGGTTGTCTGGCACTATTGACCCATGCTGCTACTGCTGCTAAGTCGCTTCAGTCGTGTCTGACTCTGTGTGACCCCATAGACGGCAGCCCACCAGGCTCCCCCGTCCCTGGGATTCTCTAGGCAAGAAGACTGGAGTGGGTTGCCATTTCCTTCTCCAATGCATGAAAGTGAAAAGTGAAAGGGAAGTCGCTCAGTCGCGTCTGACTCTTAGCAACCCCATGGACTGCAGCCTACCAGACTCCTCTGTCCATGGGATTTTTCAGGCAAGAGTACTGGAGTGGGGTTCCACTGCCTTCTCCAACATTGACCCATATGTCATCCTAAATATATTCTCATCAGCCTCACAAAATAGGGCATTCAGCCCTTACCCTGCCTTTTCCTACGCTTTCTCCCCTTCAGTGGGGGCTTCTACTTTGAGTCAGCATTTCCCAGGCCTCACAGGATAGGGTGGTGTGAGGCATGGCTCTCAATATGGAGAATTTCTAGGTGAGACTGTGGAAAGGAAGTAGGTGTGGGCTCCTTCCTCTATAAGAAGCTGTACGTGTGAGCTCCTCTTCCATCTCCGGCAAAGGGCGGAACTAAGTGTGGTTCTTTCAAGTTTTCTTTAGATCAGCTTCTCTAGAAAGAATCAGACCAAGATGGAAGAAGCAGATGTATAAATAAAACTTAGAATTTTCATATGCAAAACAAGTTTAGTCAGATGTATACCTCTCTGGGCTTGATTTTTATTTTCTTTTATTTTAGTATGACAAGAAAAGTCATGAGAAGCAGAAAGTAATGCTACTGAGTTTTTTAAAAAACCCTTTGAATTACAGATAACTGTACTTTGTATGTCGGAGAAGGTTATAAAAGCCTGAAACATGGAAATCTTCCAAAAATATAGGAAATGGGGTATTACAAGTTTCTCTGCAAAGGAATGCGGGAATATATCAGTTGTTAACAAATTAGTATATTTCTAGGAAAGAATTTATAATAATCTACATAAATTATTCAGAACCATACAAAAAGTATAACTATATAAAATGCACCCCTCTAAAACATAATTATTCCCAAAAAGTCTAATGGAGGAAATATTTTACATGAATACATTAAGTGATTCAAACACTGATGCCCTTGATAATACTCTGAGATTTGGATCATATATGCTCATTCATCCTTCAAAATAATCAGACAAATGTAGCTTTATTTTGTTTAGAATGAATTTTTAAAACACTGTCTTTTTTTTTTCATTTTTCATATCCTCATAAGAACATTCTCCTATTGATCATAAAAAAAAAAACTATATGGTAACTCGTACTATCGTCTTGAAAATATAGTGAAATGTTTTATTTGAAAAATAAAGGCAAACGTTAAGTGGAAATTTCAGAGTTTGATACACAGATTGAGTCATTCAGCACAGACATGCTTGCCCTGTGAATAAAGGAGACAGGATTATCAAGATACAGGAGGGGTTTAGAAACAACACTGCAGCCTGAAGCCCTCCTGGTTGGGAAGAAACCATGAAAAAATGTAAGTACGTGACTCCACTGCCACCTAGTGGTGTCAACAATCAGCCTTCTAATAAAGATGGACGACTTCCAGGTCCGTGGCAATTTTATAAAAGAATGTTTCCTTTGTAAAAGAAAGAAAGAATTTTACACCAGCTGGCTGAAAAGGCCTAATAAGACCTGTTATTTCTCCTCTATGCATTCCTTTGCCAAGGCTTTATGATTCTTACTGATAAAAACCTCAAGTGTCTGTAGAAAAGCCCTGCAAACTCAGCATAAATATCCACAAGCTTCAAGAGTCTTTGAATAAAAATGTTGTTACTTCTTATTGCTTTGAAGCAGTCTCTCCTTTATAAAGTCAGCTTCGGACTGAAATCCCTCTTTTCCTTTTCAAGCTAGAAACCACAACAAGCAAAAAAAAATCCTACCGGAGAGCATATTTCAAGTCTGTCTTGCTTGCCCGCAACTGCCAGCCTTCTAGGAGCAAAACCATCCTACTAGTGATCCATCCAAGATGCAAACTGGTGAAAAGCACGCTTTCTAATACTGACATCTCTATTATAGGCAGAGATGATACCAGATTGTGTCTGCAGACTCAGGTCATTTTTAAATGCCTGAGGAAGAAGAAAATGTCTTGCTAGGCATCAAATTTTCCTTTGAGAGAGAGTTAAAAGAACTATTGCTATTTACTCATTGTGGTTGTATTTTGGGGGACATTATTATTACCAGGCATTCAACTGCAGAGAGGAGAAAAGCTGCCAACGACATTTCAAGGGAAAGGACCATGATAAAAAATAAATAGCAGGTACAGAGTTCACGATGCCTAATGTAAACTTCAGAACAAGTTCATACATCACATTTCTTGAGTATATTTTTCAAGAAACACAGGTCCAGCAAGTAAAAGTCTTCCCCAAAGCAGCATTTGGTAGATTGGCCAAGAATATCATTTGAACATTCAAGTTCAGGGAAAGGTTTTACCAATGTGTCAAAACTTAGGGGCCAAAGAAACATCTATTTAATTTTTTTTTTTTCAAAAAATATCTTCCAAATAGCAGAGTACATATCTAGATGACAATGTTTGAATGATACAAGGCATTCATCTCACTCTAAACACATCTCCTTTTTTATCTCCCATGGAGACATTCTGTTGAAAGGTCTATTTACAGTCATCTAATGTAATCCCTGGAGAAGGCAATGGCAGCCCACTCCAGTGTTTTTGCCTGGAAAATCCCAGGGACGGGGAGCCTGGCGGGCTGCCGTCTATGGGGTCGCACAGAGTCGGACACGACTGAAGTGATTTAGCAAGCAAGCAAGTAAACAAACAATGTAATCCCTAACTTTCTCGATGTGGCAATAAGACCACAGAAGTAAAAGTAGGCAGGAATGTACCAGGGTCCAAGTCTCTCAATCCAGCTAACCCACTTCACCCTACCACATCCTGTAGTTTCTCTGTAGAAGTCTAATGTATGTTACAGGTTTTTAAGGCATGGATGATAATCTCAAGCATCTGCAATCAACCTATACCGAATATAGTGTTTCTGAGTACTTGGAAACTGTAGTAATCATTATTACACTACACTATTTTAATACATATAAAAGCAGTGTTTATGCACTTTAAAGTCATGACATCTATGAAGTGAAAGGTTTTCACAGCAATGAGCAATTAGTTAAATATCACACATGGAAGCAAAACAGCCGTTTATAGACGTCTGCTGCTCGGTGCTTTAATTACTTACATTGCGACTTGTTTCAGACCACTGAAGACAGGGCTATCTAAAAATCCCCAGGCAATTAAGGGCAAAGCATGCTCAAACATGAACAGCTCCTGAAGAAATAAACTGAAAGACCAGGTTTTATCTATAATGTTATTAGGTAGATAAATCACTGGGAAGAATAAACCGTGGTGGGGCGGGAGAGTGGGGGGGGGGGGGGGAATAANAGAATATATTTGAATCAGTTCTGATGAGGTGGATGAAACTGGAGCCTATTATACAGAAGTAAACCAGAAAGAAAAACACCAATACAGTATACTAACACATATATATGGAATTTAGAAAGATGGTAATGATAACCCTGTATGTGAGACAGGAAAAAAGACACAGATGTATAGAACGGACTTTTGGACTCTGAGAGAGAGGGAGTGGGTGGGATGATTTGGGAGAATGGCACTGAAACATGTATACTATCATGTAAGAGACGAATTGCCAGTCTATGTTTGATACAGGATACAGGATGCTTGGGGCTGGTGCACGAGGATAATCCAGAGAGATGAAATGGGGTGGGAGGTGGGAGGGGGTTCAGGATTGGGAACTCATGTACACCTGTGGCTAATTCATGCAAAGGAATGGCAAAACCAATACAGTATTGTAAAGCAAAATAAAGTAAAAATAAAAATTAAAAAATTAAAAAATTAAAATTGCCAGTGGGAATATTTAAAAATATTCTATTTCCTCTTCATTGTAAAGTACATTAAAAGTAATCAACCCACTATCCATAACTCTACCTACAATGCAATGAAATAACCTCTATATACAAATACATAAAATAACACACCTACATAATAAATGTACTGTTTGTGATAGGGGCCAGTCCAGAAATGAATTAAAGTAAGATTAAGGTGATGAAAGATTTGAATATGCAGTGATTATGATAACTTCCTATCTTAGGGTATGATACTAGCCTTAACAGGTCTTTGAAACTACTTCTTTTATAGAAAGAGTCTGATATATACTATGGTATTGATACAGACTTTTAAATGCATTCTTCTGAATGAGTACTATTAACACAGTATTCTTGGGCACTGAATGGGAAAGACTGTGCAGCAAATTTTGAGCTGAGCCATGAAAAATATCATAGTATGGTTGTATGCATTTTTCCATTATCAAGAACAATCAACAATTTTAGAAATGAAAACACACATCAAGAAAATTTTAAAGTTAAGATGTTACAATTTATTGATTTCCCTTATTTAAAAAAAATATGTGAACTAAGTAAAATCATGGAAATATAAAAGGTAGCCTAGAAGTGGCCTCAGAGTCTGTTTAATTTAATTTATAAATGGAAAAGAGGGAGGCGAGGGGAATATTTATACTAACATTTTTGTAGACATGAATGCCTAGATTATCCTTTGGCTTCAAAGTCTGGGATAAATGCTTCATCTGGGTTGACTATGAACTTGCAAAAGAAAGTCAAGATGAAAAATTTCTAAAATGATTTCTGATTCTCTGTGGTTATCAGTTTGCTCAATATTGCTAGAAAGCATCACATACAGATTTGAGATGGCTCATCTAATCTATACATATTGACCATTTTTTTTTTTTTTTTTGGAACATGGACTAACTATTAGAGCCTTCTGGATGGAGATCAGAATGTACAAGCACAGAGCTAGATTGAGAAAAGTGGGTCACATTCGACTAGGACTGGACTTATGATGGTGAATCTAATTAAAGCGATCCTATTCTTTTCAGAGAATGAGCAAATGTCCAAAAGAGCGTTCACTGAATAGATCTGAATTCCACGTCACCCTTCTTAGTGTGGAAGGTGACCTGCAATTGAGAACCAGTATGCTTGACAGATGAGAACAAGTAGATACACTTTGAATTGAATTGAATATTGATTAATACAAATTTTCTATCATTTCCACCATCACATGATTTACACAGTTAGATGACAAAGCCTTTTTACAATCTGTATATCCCATTTAGATCATTGTTTTATACCCATCAGTGGGATAGACAGATAATACGTTTGAGGAGTATAGTTTTACAATGAGCAAGTGAGAGCCATAAACATTAAAAAGGGCAGAGGTTTATATAGGAGATTGGGGTGTAAGGACAAGAAAATAAGAGCTCAGAATAACTAGTGGTGTTTCTATGGGATTAAACTTTTTTTAGATCCGCAGTGGTAGGACAAGAGAAATATCCAGTTTCTTTTTCTGGTGAAAAGCAAAATATAGCACACTGAATAATTAAAAAATTATTAAAAATTTAAGAACTAAAAGTCATATAAATACACAAAATCAGGAAGTCGGGAGAAATGGCTTGCAAAGAATAAATAAATATGTTTGGTATTAATACTAAGTGTTCATCATTTAAAGAAGGATAGAAAAAAAAAAAAAAAAAACCACCATGAAAGAAGGAAAGAGAAGGCAAAGTTGCAGGGTTTCAAGTCTTACAAGGATATTGAAGCTTGATATTCACTGAACATTCCAGAAGCTGAGAATTTGAGAGCTACAGCTTACAACTTGGTAAGAGCCATGTTTTTCTTTCAAACACAACAGGTATCCTGCCTTAGACTTCTAAGCCTTCCAGTGGAACTCAAGAATGCTTTTCCTCACCCAAGTTTTTGGCTGAAATTTCTGAACTAAATGAATCACCCATTAGAGAAACCTCAAAGTGATTGCCATCGGGTTGAGACCCTGTTCAGTCCTCCAACTTGAAATGACTTTCTGAATAATTCTGGGAAGTGACTAAAGCTAAGAAGTCAGAAAACGATGCCCAGGTGGATGTAGAAAATGCTAGTCATCTTCCCCGGGGCACACAGGTAGCAATCTTATAAAGATCATCACTCTCTTTTCATTACCTCGGGAATCTAGAGTTAATCCTGATGCCGTCTTTCATGAGCCTCATCCAGTCATTTGCGGAATCTTGCAAGCTGTCCCATTTCCCGTCTGTGGATTCCACCTATTTGGCAGAAGTCAGCCGTCCATATTGTAGCCTTGTGTGTGCAATTCCTTGCATTGACTTCTATACCAGGCACTTCACTCATCACCCTGAACCATTTCTAATCTCATCTTTACTGTTTCATCTTAATAAGTCAGAAGGATTTATTTAAAACACTAGTCTCCTCATTCCTTTTTAACTCCATCGTTCACTTCCTCTTGCCCCTTAGCTCTGAACAATTATATGTCTTGCCAGACTTTGCCTGACTGGGCTCCCACTAACCTCACCAACATAAAAGGCAATTTTCTGCTTTCATGTCAACACTTTAAGCCCATTGGTTTTATTTTTATTTCCTGAAACAACACAAACATGTGCCTACCTCATAGATTTAGTTCATAATGCATATTCTCAGGTTCTCTTCCCAAACACTGACATCTTTTTAATCACTTCTTTAGTCAAGTTAAACATCATTTGCCCCAAGAAGCCTGTCTCGACCCACAGACCTAGATCTGTTTCTTCAGTCCTGCAGGAAACACACTTCTCTACTTCTTCATCTTTGCAATGTCTGCAACAGTTCAAATCCATACTCTCCTTCCTTATAGACTTCACTGGAGAGCAATCAAGGTCCGTATTGTTACCCCCTTGATCCTTCACCCTTATTTCCTGGTCCAGAGAAAGTGCTTACTAAATGGTTTTTAAATAGACAGAAAACCATTTTAAAGGGACAGAGAACCATACTGGGCTTGCCTCATAGCTCAGTTGGTAAAGAATCCACCTGCGACTCAGGAGACCTAGGTTCGATTCCTGGGTTGGGAAGATCTACTGGAGAAGGGATAGGCTACCCACTCCAGTATTCTTGGACTTCCCTTGTGGCTCAGCTGGTAAAGAATCCTCCTGAAATGTGGGAGACTTGGGTTTAATCCCTGGGTTGGGAAGATCCCCTGGAGAAGGGAAGGCTACCCACTCCAGTATTCTGGCCTGGAGAATTCCATGGACTATATAGTCCACGGGGTCCTAAAGAGTTGGACATGACAGAGTTAACTTCTGCTTTCACTGTAAGTAGCATATGTATCAAATGTAAAATGAAACATTTGAAAGTGATGTTTATATGTTGGTCCCTTCTTTGTTCCTTTTAAGAGAGAACAAGCCACTAAAATACTAGGCATTGAAGACTACAGCTTATGTACTTTGGAAGGACTACTAACATATCTAGTTATCTGATACTGACCGTGCATGATGGTATTACAATAATTGATAATACTGACAACACACGATAGCATTGATATGACACTATCACAATGCATGACAATCAGTCCACACTGGCAGGTTTCACTCTTGCTAGATGCCCTTTAATACTCATGATAATATTAATTTGCAGTGAGGATTGTTGTTGAGTGGATTAATAATGCAATGTACAGCCAGCTCCCTTCAGAACTATCAAGCCAGGTTATTTAAGTCTCATATGGTGGAGAAGATCACTAAATTACTAAGCAAACCTCATTAATATGACAACCAACATCCCATTTCAGTCATAATTTGGAACTTCGCAAGACTGCCGACAATTCTGTTCATGTATCAAGAATATAATGACATTGGAAAAAGAGATGAAGTGATTGATGTAAAAGAAAGTCTCGTATCCATCACTCTATTCTCTGACTCTGGTTTACTTTCTTCACGGTATTAAATATTCATTTGCTTATTTTGTCCAGCACCACAAGGAACGTAAGTTTACTGACAGCTTATTCAATTCTGTATCCCTAGTTAACTTAAAAATTACATGCACAAGAGGTATTGAATAAGAGCCAATAAATAAATATTAGTTGATGTGCATTTAATAAAAGAATCATTGACTATGGTGGGCTCTCCTTCCCTCAGCTGTTAGGGTAATGGGCTGAGATATTGGGAAAGATGTTTTAAAAGCTGGCAAAAATTAACAGGAAGAATTTAAGAGAGTAAGCTGTATATTGCTTATGATACTTACACTACATCACTGTACTTCATGTCTGACTGTTTGGATCTGTGGGTAAAGCTACCTGGAGCCAGGTAATAATTACAAAGAAAAAATAAATTAGACTGGCCATCTCACTGACTTTAAGGAAGCTCACTCCATTAGTGGACATGGAGCCATATGATAAAGCAACACAGAGGATTTGCCTTTTTTCATAAGAAATTAGTTTTCTTCTCAAGTAGGACTATAGGGTGAGTAAAGCACTTGTCTTGAACCTAAAACGTAGTACACACACATACACACACACACACACACAGTTAGTAATTAGGATAAATTGTATTTTAATGCAAATTTTAAAAATTCAAAATAATGCAAAGATTTTTGGTACTTTGCTCATCACAGATGTTTCCCATTTCTTTCGATCACTTGAGATATTTGAACTTTTTGTCTTGCTCACTGAGGTTTGTTTTCATCTGTACCGCACTCACCTCACCCCAGTCTCTGTCCTGTACTGTGATCCCTAAAGTGAGTGAGCAGCAGGTTGCAAGCACAGCTTTCCTGGAGGCTTATCTGCCTCCTCCTAGAAGGAAATTGGGAATAGCTTCCCAGGTCAGGGCATGTGAGCGAGCTCCTTTCAGGAGTCCAAAGTCATGCAAGATACATAATCCAAACAGCTGTGACCTACCTGAGTATTCACTTGGCATTATAAGGCTGGTGTAACGAGACTCACTCAGAACAAATCCCCATGTACTTGGAAGTATAGGAAAGTCAAATGAAAGATTACAGCTGGTAGCTACAGTTTTACACATTTTGTGTGAAGAAAGCAAACACCTAGACATTTTCAACACACTGTAGATGAACTCAGTTTCGTTCAATAGCAGCCTCAGGTTAGCATGTGAACTATGTGCTTTGCCATCTTGATAAATATACATTGCCTTGAACTGTAATGCATGTATTTGTGTTTTTGTTTGGCGTGGAGACACTGGGTGTATTGTGGCATAGCATCTTGTTTTTTAAGAGGACTTCACCTTTTTCAAAATTCCTTTAAAAAGTCCCCCATTTGATCACATCATCAACGCAATATTCTCCTTTCATAGAAATTCCAACAGTAATTCTGAAAGCTATGAACTTGGGAGAAATGAGAATATAGATGTGAATTCCTCTGGAGTGGAGCAGCAGAAGCCAGCCCCACAGCAGTCAGATGTCCTCTTTCGAAGCGTGGCCACGGAAGATGACTGCAGTTAATAACTCATTAAGACCTAGTCCTTTCTCCTTCAGCAAACTTACTGTTTCAGCCATCATCATTGAGCTTCATAAATGGATGTGGAGAAAGGGAACACATGATTTTTATGAGCAATAACAACTAACATTTGTATGGCATTTTATAATTTGCAAGGCCATTTCCATAAATGTAATTCAGTCCTCCCAGCCACAGGAGTAGTTAGGTGTTATTAAGATCATCTACATTTTACTAACGAGGGGTCTGAGTCAGCGAGCTTATAATTCAGAATACAGCTGCATCAGTAAACCCAAATAAAATGTCTGGCATATATAGAGATTTATTGTCTATATAACGAGTTGTCCAAAAATTAGGCAGCAGCTAATGCTGGTTTGAGTGAACTCCGGGAGTTGGTGATGGACAGGGAGGCCTGGTGTGCTGTGATTCATGGGGTCGCAAAGAGTCGGACACGACTGAGCAACTGGACTGAACTGAACTGAATGCTGGTTCACTAGTTCCTCAGTTTTTTTCTTTCTTCCTGAATCTAGGGTGGCTATATTCTGGCATTAAGGAGGTAGGAACAGAAGAAAAGGGAGACAAAGTCTGTCCAGAGCTGCAGGGTAGACCTCAGCCCCTGACCTATTTTCAGATTGAGTTATGCAGTCACCTCTCTGGAAGACAGAGTGGAAAGGGGATGAATAATGGAGAATGGGAAAGCCAACTGCCACTTCCCTTAGAGTAGAATAAAGAAATATTAATTGCTATCATCCTCGATATAGAAAACAGCACATAAACATTCAGGGAATATGCAGCTTATGTGTTTCGTATACTTTTGTGTTTGCAAATAACTGAAAAAATCTAAATCCCTGGTTTAAAAAAATGTTAAAAAAAATCATGTTTTTGAAGAATCATTTGCATTCATGATTCTCAACTCCATAACCACAGGATTACAATATATGCCTAGGACTTTTTTGGTGGCTCAGTGGTAAAGAATTCACCTGCCAATGTAGGAGACATGGCTTTGATCCCTGGGTTGGGAAGATTACCTGGGGAAGGAAATGGCAACCCACTCCAGTTTTCTTGCCTGGGAAACCCCATGGACAGAGAAGGCGGATGGGCTACATTCCATGGGGTCACAGCAACAGACACAATTTAGCAAGTAAACAATAAGAACAATATATGTCTACTCTCCATCTGTTAACTAGATTTCAATCCACTATCCAACTGCTTAAGGAAATTTTCAAGTGAATTTCTTACTGTCTCAGATGCAACACATCTGTACACACCATCCATGTCATTTCCAAACTTTCATGAAGGTTTTTCCGACACCAGCATTTTTAAAGCCCTAACATACACAAGTGAAGTGAAATATTTTCAAATACGTTATCCCTTTATGTTCAAGGAGTCTCTTTTGCCAGAAGATTTAGCAGTCACATTGTCAGGCATTGTGTTAGGTGCTACAGTTACAATGAAATCAACTTTCTAAAAGATTGCATCTAATATGTTTGTCTCAGTTTCAATAAACTGCAGCATTTCCACAGGAGTAACTGCTTCAGTCTGACACTGCTATGCCATCCTGTGGAGGGAAGGATCAGATTAATCTGGGGAGTGTTCTGGCCTTTGCATTCAATCAGGTCTTGAGAGGAGATAACTCACTGCCTGTAAAATCCCGCCTGGTAGGAATGTCTTTGTCTTCTTGGGGGTTTGGCCACAGGGCAGCCGAATGATGTGATTAATAATGGAGGCTTTGGGACAAGCCATAGAACTTTCAAGCTCCGAAGGAACTAAAGACTAAAGATATTAGCTCTAGCCTTGCAGGAAGGGTTGGAGACCAAATGTTGGTGAGGTTTACAATGTGCTGCTGCTAAATCGCTTCAGTCGTGTCCAACTCTATGCGACCCCATAGACAGCCTCCTACCAGGCTCCCCAGTCCCTGGGATTCTCCAGGCAAGAACACTGGAGTGGGTTGCCATTTCCTTCTCCAATGCATGAAAATGAAAAGTGAAAGTGAAGTCACTCAGTCATGTCCGACTCTTAACGACCTCATGGACTGCAGCCCACCAGGCTCTTCTGTCCATGGATTTTCCAGGCAAGAGTACTGGAGTGGGGTGCCATTGCCTTCTCTGATACAATGTGCTAGAACCACCATAACATTCCAGGGCCCCAGAGGCTGGGTTAAGCATTCTTGGCTGGCAGTGTTGTCTACGTACTGTCACACATTATTGACCCGAGGGGAGAAATGCCATTTTTGATCCATGAATAAGATCCTTGGAAGCTCAGTGCTCACATTCCCCCTTCCCTGGATCTCTTTCTTTGATTGGTGGTTACTGGTATCTTTTCCTTATGACAAATGTGACCACACACATCATATCATCTTCCCTGAGAGCTCAGTTGGTAAAGAACCTGCCTGCAATGCAGGAGACCCTGGTTCAATTCCTGGGTCAGGAAGATCCCCTGGAGAAGGGTTAGGCTACCCACTCCAGTATTCTTGGGCTTCCCTGGTGGCTCAGTGGGTAAAGAACCCACTTGCAATGCAGGAGACCTGGGTTTGATCCCTGGGTTGGAAAGATTCCCTGGAGAAGGGAAAGGCTATCTCCAGTATTCTGGCCTGGAGATTTCCATGGACTGTATATTCCATGGGGTTGCAAAGAGTTGGATAGGACTGAGTGACTTTCACTGTCGCATGAACATAATAGCTCTGAGTGAAGTCTGTGAGTCTGTCGAGTGAACCATCACATCTGATAGTGGCCATGGGAACCCCTGAATTTGTCACCAGCTGGCCTGAAGTACTGGTGGCCCCTAGAACACCTGAATGCCCATGTCACAAGGGACATCGATGTAATATGAACCGTTCCCCCTGGTGTAAGCCTTGCCTAACTCATTGTATATCCTTTCTGCAAACTCTCAGCTTTCTAACACAGGCTCATCTGCTCCATAGTTTAGTCTTGCCTTTATTCTCCTTGTTTCCCCCTTACCTGGAATTATTTCTGACCTTCTTCCTGTTTCTCCAAATCTTTCACATCTTCAAGGAGACTGTCGAGTCCCATGTCCTTCATGAAGCTTCTTTTTGCTGGGCTACTAAATGTACATGTATGTTGTTTCAAAGAGGAGAGTTTGTCATCTCCTAGACTGTGCTGTTTGTCACATGTAATGTGACTCCACTAGAAGACAAACTTCATAAAATGAGGACTTCGGAATCAGTTATGTAGCCACCTCTCCATACGTGTTCTATCAGCAGTAACCCCTGGGCTCCACATTTTATGTACTGATAGAAGCAAGTCTTCGTGTGCCCCCAAATGGAATATACCTACTCAGATATGCAGCAGTATCTAGTCATAAATGATGCGATTAATAATAATAATAAGGTAGATTTAATAAAGGAACGGATGTCCTTGAGTCACCCTCTGGCACTCCAGATAAGCATTAACAGAGTTGTTTAAATTTTTCTTCTAACGATTACCATCAGCAAAGTAATGCATTCACACTGACTGATCAAGCTTCCTTCTGTAAAGTCCACTACACATTTGCTTTGTTATCAGCACAGACGGTGATGGAGAACAGTGTTCCCAGAGTTTGACCAAGAGCCCCAGTTCTGTCTGTTCCACATCAGACACTTCCCCGAGTGCTTCTTCTGGGCTGTTGTGTGTGTGTGCAACCTCCCTGCCAGAATCCTCTATGAAGGAAGTGCGAGCACCAGTCCCATTTTACAAAGGAGGACACCAAGCCCAGAGAGTTTAGGTAATTTGCACAAGGTCAGCCAGCAGGAATTCTGCCGCCGCAAGTCTGGACACATTGCCCCTACTGCACTTCCCATGCTTCCCAACTCCAGGGCGTTTGTTGAGAGGGTACAGCTGGACCCAGCTCAGGTACATTCATGGAAACTTGTCGGATCTCGCCACCTACCGATAACCCTTCTCAGTGAAAGGATAACTAGAAGGTGAAAGTATTTATACTTCATGTGTGGAGCCATCACGTTAGGGCTTGTAATGAATGGAAGTGAGCCTGCGTTGCTCTTCTTCTAGAACAGGTTATTGGCTCACTCAGTATCAGAGAAAGAACAAGAGTAAGAAACAATCACCTTGAAGTCAGTGGAGCCAAAGTGGGGATGGGAAGAGAGGGATAAAGAAAGAATAGAATAAGCAGCAGGATGTTTTGCGGCTGAACTTGACCCTTGTTATACGGTCATTTAAAGATCACGTGTCATATTACTCAGTATACCTTTGCATGGAAAGAGGTTAAAAATGGCTTGTATATATATGATTCCACCTTACAATATATAGAGACTTCCCTGGTGGCTCAGATGGTAAAGCACCTGCCTGCAATGTGGAAGACCCGTGTTCAGGCCCTGGGTTGGGAAGATCTCCTGGAGAAGGAAATGGCAACCTACTCCAGTATTCTTGCCTGGAAAATCCCATGGATGGAGGAGCCTGGTGGGTTACAGTCCATGGGGTCTCAAAGAGTCAGACACGAATGAACGACTTCACTTTCTTTCTTTCTTTACTATATATAAATACATATATATGTTCTCAGAGAAACTTTTCCTGAGAAGTGTTAACAGTGGCTGGTATTCCAAGCCAGGCTTCAGCAATACATGAACCGTGAACTTCCTGATGTTCAAGCTGCTTTTAGAAAAGGCAGAGGAACCAGAGATCAAATTGCCAACATCCGTTGGATCATGGAAAAAGCAAGAGAGTTCCAGAAAAACATCTGTTTCTGCTTTATTGACTATACCAAAGACTGTGTGGATCACAATAAACTGTGGAAANTGGTGGCTCAGCGGGTAAAGAACCCACTTGCAATGCAGGAGACCTGGGTTTGATCCCTGGGTTGGAAAGATTCTCTGTAGAAGGGAAAGGCTATCTCCAGTATTTTGGCCTGGAGATTTCCATGGACTGTATATTCCATGGGGTTGCAAAGAGTTGGATAAGACTGAGTGACTTTCATTGTCGCATGAACATAATAGCTCTGAGTGAAGTCTGTGAGTCTGTCGAGTGAACCATCACATCTGACAGTGGCCATGGGAACCCCTGAATTTGTCGCCAGCTGGCCTGAAGTACTGGTGGCCCCGAGAACACCTGAATGCCCATGTCACAAGGGACATCGATGTAATATGAACCGTTCCCCCTGGTGTGAGCCTTGCCTAATTCATTGTATATCCTTTCTGCAAACTCTCAGCTTTCTAACACAGGCTCATCTGCTCCATAGTTTAGTCTTGCCTTTATTCTCCTTGTTTCCCCCTTACCTGGAATTATTTCTGACCCTCTTCCTGTTTCTCCAAATCTTTCACATCTTCAAGGAGACCGTCGAGTCCCGTGTCCTTCATGAAGCTTCTTTTTGCCGGGCTACTAAATGTACATGTATGTTGTTTCAAAGAGGAGAGTTTCTCATCTCCTAGACTGTGCTGTTTGTCACATGTAATGTGACTCCACTAGAAGGCAAACTTCATAAAATGAGGACTTCTGAATCAGTTATGTAGCCACCTCTCCATACGTGTTCTATCAGCAGTAACCCCTGGGCTCCACATTTTATGTACTGATAGAAGCAAGTCTTCGTGTGCCCCCAAATGGAATATACCTACTCAGATATGCAGCAGTATCTAGTCATAAATGATGCGATTAATAATAATAATANAGCTGAAACTCCAGTACTTTGGCCACCTCATGAGAAGAGTTGACTCATTGGAAAAGTCTCTGATGCTGGTAGGGATTGGGGGCAGGAGGAGAAGGGGATGACCGAGGATGAGATGACTGGATGGCATCATTGACTCGATGGGCGTGAGTATGAGTGAACTCTGGGAGTTTGTGATGGAGAGGGGGGCCTGGCGTGCTGCGATTCATGGAGTCACAAAGAGTCGGACACGATTGAGCAACTGAACTAAACTAATAGTCCCAGGGTTATTTGTTGCACTGTTTTACTATACTGATTTTCTACAATTAATATAAAATAATTTTACACACACAAAAAAACAGCTAATCTAGTTTTCATACAAGTTTGATTATAAAAGCCCAAATTTAAAAAAAAAAAAAAAAGAAAAAATTTACAAAACCAGCAAGATCTACAAAAGCAGTATTTAAACCATATACACTTAAGATATTATAATTTTTAGTAATCTTGCCTTTTAGCAACTGGAAAATCATTCCCTACAATCATCTCTACATTTAGTTATATAATGAGTGTTGTAACATCAAAGTTTTAGAAGTCTCTTTCATGCATATATTCAAAGAGAAAAAATCCTGAAGATGAGGATATTAACCTACAATCTTCTATAGAAAGGCCACTCAACATATTTTTAAATGTTTCCATTAATCTGTGGAAAAGATGCTGTCTCTGTGATATCTTCTTTTGCTGCCAAATTCACAGAAAGCAGTAACAGAAAGATACAACATCTCTCTCTTCTGGAATGGATTTTTCCAATCATTAAAGGAGATAGGAGTTTGGTAGGTGTTGATTTCAAACCAACCAACAATTCAAGTCAAATGCAAGCTTTCTACTCCTGGAGAAAAGATATCTAATTACATACCTGCACTGAAATTGAATTCATGATCAACCTCTGCTGCTCATTAAGTAGCCTCAGAAAATAAATTATAAAGCCAGTCATGTGAGTAGGTATTGATTTAAAAAAAAAAAAAAAATAAGACCACATTTTATAATTTAAAAAGTGTGGGGAGAATTTTGTCACCTTGCATTAAAACCAAAAAACCAAAACCCAAAACACAGTAATTCTCTTTCACAGTAATAGAAAATCCTTTTTTTATGTGCCACCCTTTGCATTAAGGAAGCTCTCACTGTCTCCCTGATGTTTTTACAATTTCCTTTCAAGAACACAGGAGTCTGTATTCTTTGCTGTGAAAGAATCATTCACTTGCAATCTCACTCTTCTGTGCAATAGGAAGGGCCCAGTAGCAGAGTAGAAGCCCAGCGATGGAGTGGGGCAGCTTTCACAGAAAGGAAGATGACTCTGAAAGACCATTTCATCCTTCTCCAGGGGATCTTCCTGCTCCAGAGACTGAACTCAGGTCTCCTGCATTGCAGGCGGATTCTTTACTGTATGAGCCACCAGGGAAGCCCCAAGAGCCACCTGCATCCCTTCCAAGTTGTGTGCGGACTGGGTGACACTCACGGGCCAAGTGGCATTGCAGCGTCTCACTCTGTGGCGAAACAGAGGTAAAATCCCCTTTGCACATGTGCAAATTCGCCTCTGTGATTCACTCTAAGCCCGCAGTCAGGGATTTGTTTTCCACGGAGGGCTGCTGACACATGGGAGGAAGATGGATTACAGGGCTCGTGAAGATATAGACACTATCAAATCCACACAGAAAAAGAGACCAGGCAGGCACAGGGATAGGAGACAGAAACTGACATTCAGGAAAGGATGGACAGCCCCGTCCTGTGGCCTCCTCCATAACACTCAGGAGCAACTTGTTTTTGCTGCAGCTTTGGCAGTTTTTGGCAGCAAGACCATTCTCATTTGAAAATCTATCCTTTATTTGGTTTAACAGATTGCTTGCAGCTTAAATATTTTCAACATCCTAAAATACTGAAAAATCTCAGGTTCTGTCTGTGATTGCTGTTGCTTTAGGCAGCATTTATGATGTTAATTCTAAAGAAGCAGAGACATTTAAATCAGGGGAGTACTTTTCCTTTTGAAACGTTTTGCTAACAAGGACATTTTGGTCAATTCTGATGATTGCTCTTTAAAGAATACTAGTTATAAAAATATTTGACCTCAAAAGTGATTTTGTCAGTTTATTGTGAAAATGTTTAAAATACAGTCATTTACTGGAAAGGGATAACTTCTATAAACAGATGAAATTGGAGGCCCCAAATAAGCCTTGCTGATGAGCCACACTTGATGAATTGCTACCATAAATGGTGGCATGTTAATTTTTAGTATAATATTGTGAGAGCAGGTAGAATTTAATATTATAGATTTTTAAAAATCTGTTAATAAAATCTAAGTCCACTGTTTCTTGATCTAAGAAAGTAGGCACTATTCTGGATTTAATTTTGAATTATTTATGAATTTTATAGAATTAACTGGATTGCAAATGACAAGAAAACAACTGTTTAACAAAAGCATATGTGATATTTAAACAGTGTTTCTATAGTGATGATAAAAAGGGGAGGCTACTGACATGGTGGTAGAATATATCTGCAAAAAAAGTATTAGGCTTCCTTTATTTTCTAAATCTTGAAATTTACACTGACTATTGACTTGGAAATGGTTCCACTGACTGTCATTTATTACTTGTAGCTCTATGTTGTTCCCTTTATTCTTGCTTGTTATATCTACATTATATATCAAGGTTAGGGAAAGAAGAAACTTTAAAAAAGGCAAGTATACTGCTGCTCATAACAAATACTGTAAATACTACTTTAAAATAATTTAATTAACACAATAACTATTTAAAAAATATGTTATAAACTATAATAAAAATTCTTAAAATATTTTGCTGCTTAAAAAGTCTCCACATACATTTCTACCTCATTATCTCCATATTACTGATCAGAAAGCTACTAAATTTCTGAACGTTATACTTTCTTTTCTTTAGACAAACATGTGATACAAAGAAATAGTAATTTGGGAATGCTAATTTTATGTTTGTTTTCTTCTTTAAGATGCCCTGGAAAAGGAGAAATAAGCCCAAGCACACCGGAAAAGGATCAATGGATTTCTCTTAGGAGTGGAAAACTTTCAAACACCAAACAGTACAGCTCACTCAATCTGCATGTTCACATTCACAGATTCGACCAATCTCAAATTGAAAATAACTATCCTTCAATAAAATAAATTTTTAAAAATTAAAAAAAGAAAATATATTAAACAAACAAAAAATTCCAGAAAGATTGTCAAAGCAAAATCTGAACCCTCTGTGTGCTGACAGCTATTTATACAGCATTTACCTTGCTTTATATATTTATATATAGTTTATATATTTACCTTGCATTATAAGCAATCTGCAAATGATTTAACATACAAGCAGACCTCAGAAATATTGTGCATTTGGTTCCAGACCACCACAATAAAGTGAGTAGCTCATTAAAGTGAGGCACACAAGTGTTTTGGTTTCCAGGTGGATAAAAAAATTATGCTTACACTATATTGTAATCTATTTAGTATGGCTCAATTGGTAAAGAATCTGCCTACAATGCAGGAGACTTGGGTTCTATCCCTGGTTTGCAAAGATATCCTGGAGAAGGAAATGGCAGCTCACTCCAGTGTTCTTGCCTGGAAACTCCCATGGACAGAGGAGCCTAGTGGGCTACAGTCCATGGGGTCACAAAGAGTCGGACATGACTGAGTGACTAACCCATCACTATGTCTAAAAAAATGTCCATACCTTAATTACAGATACTTTATTGCTAAAAAATGCTAACCATCATCTGACATCCAAAGGTTGCCACAAACCTTCAACTTGAAAACAATGCAACATCTATGAAGCACAATCACAGCGTGGCTGTATATGGGAGGAGAAGTGTGGGCTATATGCAACCACTGTACCACTGTGGAAAAGGAACGTGGGCATCTGCGGATTTAGTGTCCTGGCGGTAGGGGTAGAGCAAGGCGGCAGCGCTGGAATAAATCCCCTGCAGATACCAAGTGATGACTGTATTTTTACATTTAAATAGGATTCGTCGATCTTTATTAAACAACATTTAAGGTCCAAGTGAAATTATTAAAATGATTCTAATTAAGCCCATCTTGACTAATTTTTATAATATTAAAACAAATTTAGCTCCCAATTAAAATAGTAGTTGTATTCTATAATGATTGCTATTCAAAACAATTTATTCAGTTTTAGTAGTACTTTTGAGAAAGAGTAACATGCTATGCATAAAAAAGGTTTTAAAATGGAAGAACAGTTACCATTTTTGAGAGGAGAAAGGAACGCTTAGTGATCATGTACTTTTATCCTGAGGAAGAAATTTTCTATTACTTGATTTTTTTCAGAAATGATTTGTCTTGTCATTTTAATTGTAATATACAAAGGCTTAAGATGAATGGTAAAATGAAATAATTCCTTAAAAAAAACTCCCTGTCTTTTTCCTCCTTCCCACATAAAGCAGTGTTCATCACTAAATTAAAATTCTCTCGTGTTCCCAAATCAGCCTCATCCTTTATTTCCTTCAGTGAAGAATGGCTAACTCTTCCATCAGTCTCCATATTTGTTTGAAAAAAGCTTCTGCATAATAAATGAAAACAATTTCATTATGTGTGCTCTATTCAGTAGAGGCAACACTTAAATAATGAAATTAGAGATGAGAAGAGTTATTCTCTGTAAACTCTATGGTGGCTTTCTCACCAGGAGTCTTAAATCTCAAATACTATCGCAGTAGCAATTTGGATACAAACATCCATAGGTTTTAAGATAGCAGTCTTTCCTTTAATAACCCTAAGGTTTTAATCCAAGATCATTCTTCTACATATCCTAGACCTATGAGATGGCTCACTTTACTGTGCACTTTACTGATTGTACTGGGGGGAAAAAAAAAGCAAAATTATAAAAATCAAAGTTAAAAGCAACATTCAATATTTGTGGAAACAATGATGTCTTATTTACTGTGTGACTATGACTGAAAAATTTGAGAAAAAGCTTAATACAGGATTAATTAGCACTTATTCAAGGCACTTTAGGAAATAAACAAAATAATAAATATTTGGAGTGATATAGGTGATTATGGAAAAAAAAGTAAATGGGGGATACCCCATTTGATTTGATTAAAATTTAGTTTTAATTGAATGAAGGGTTTTTAAAGGCGGAGTCTATGATTCTTGTGAGTTACATTAAAAACAACGAATGATAACAATGATAATGTAAAGTTGCCAAACAGCAGAGACTTTCCACACTCCCCCGTTCCATTTTATAAGCTTCCTAAAGTAATAAAATGTATAAAACTCCGTCAGATAACTAAACACTCTCTAAGATGGACCAAAATACCCGTGGCTGATTAAAGGCAAATTTGCTGTAATCATGGTTCTGCACTTATCCGCATGAAGTTAGAACAACAGTCAGTATATCCTGAGCAGAAAACAAACATGAAAAGCTTTACCACACACTGTGGCAAAAGATGTTTTCTGAGTGGTAATTCTGATATTTGATGTGTATTCTTTATTCTTCCTAAGCAACTTTGATTCTGTGTTGGCAAAGATACAGTGCTGAGGGGGAAAAAATAGAAAAGCAATGCTTCAATGCATGAAAACACTGAAAGAATCTCCAGTTTCGAGTAGAAAAGAAAATCGTGCCTACATGCTTTACAGATAGTTTTAATTTCAATTCCATGGAGAAGAGTCTGAGTCTCACTGAACTAGAAGACAGATGTGCATGTCATTAGCAGGGGCCCTGATGACACATGTAATCCTAACTGATAGCACTGGGTCCATCCTCAAAACAGATTTTATGTTCAAATAAAAATTAAATAAGCCATAGAAATATCATCTATCACAATTATGTTTTTCCCAAATGTATGCAGATTCAAAAAATCATGAATATTACCAGGAAAATACAGAAGATATTTATGAAAGATAAAGCAAATAATCTTCTGGTTTCATCTAGAAACAGGTACCCTGANTTTTATGTTCAAATAAAAATTAAATAAGCCATAGAAATATCATCTATCACAATTATGTTTTTCCCAAATGTATGCAGATTCAAAAAATCATGAATATTACCAGGAAAATACAGAAGATATTTATGAAAGATAAAGCAAATAATCTTCTGGTTTCATCTAGAAACAGGTACCCTGAATATCTGTAATGAGCTCTATAAGGAATAGGACGCTCTAGAGAGAATTCAAGAAAAACAATAAATTTTTATTTCAATTCACTAGATGTTTCTGGAGAAGGAAATGGCAACCCATTCCAGTATTCTTGCCTGGAAAATCTTATGAACAGAGGAGCCTGGTGGGCTACAGTCCATGGGGTCGCGTAGAGTCAGACATGACTGAGCACACACCAGATGTTTCAAGCAGACATATCTCAGAGTCTGAATATTTTGAAAATTATAGTTCCCACTTTATCCTTCATCTGAGTTAGACATTCTTAAGTTGAGATAAAACTTCATGAGAGTTTTAAAACTTGAACTCTGGATATTGTATGCTTAAAAATGTATTATAATTTGGATCAATCATCTGACTATTTTAAAGGACATGAATAGATACAGAGGATCATGCTTTTGGTTGGAATTATTGCAAAAGTTTTCTTCAATCTTCACTATACTCATAAAGATGTGACCACAGTTATGGGATCTGAACAGTGGTACTAATAATCCCTATAAGATAGCAGATCATATTATAAAGTACCCCAACATATATGTCCTCTCTATCTGCTTGTGTCTTTTGGCCATAGGGTCATTGTTACAATCACAGTAATATGGGAGAGTTGGCCACATACCATAATTCAGTGACACTATTCAGTTCAGTTCAGTCGCTCAGTCATGTCCAACTCTTTGCGACCCTGTGAATCACAGCACACCAGGCCACCCTGTCCATCACCAACTCCCATAGTTCACTCAAACTCATGTCCATNTGTTTCTCACAAAAATTCCTATGACTTAGAATTTCAAAATCGTTTTAATTTATTATTTAACTCTTTTATTCTATTTCCACATATCAAGTTATTATTTTTTTCCTGATTTCACTTTTTTCATTGTGTACTACCATTACTGATGGAACAGCTGTAACTAAAAATATTTTATCCAATACATATCTGAGAATTTTCATCCTAAAATATAATATTCAGCAACAGAAGCTGTATGCCATCTTTCCCTGAAGGTGAATTTTTCAGAGGTTTGATACTCTCATTCCCACGGGATGAGACAATGCATCTGGGTTACAGAATTTCTCATTAAACCTGGGAACAAAACCACGTGGAAATGAAAACAAACATAGCCCTATTGTTCCAGCATTTGAATCCTTCTTACCAATTATTTAGCAGCATTTATCAATGTTGTAAACAACAAAATAATAGTTATAATGTTTTGTATGATCCTTATATGTATTTTTAAAGTAATCACAGACTATTGCTTTAGTTTTCAGAAATTGCATACCCTCTCTATAACATGTTTCTCTACAAACAACAAACTTCAAATAGAATTCTTTAAATGAATCTCATGTACAGCCCTCTGCGCTTGTCCTCAAGCTCAGTGGCTCAACTGTGTCCGACTCTTTGTGACTCCAGGGACGGTAGCCTGTCAGGCTCCTCTGTCCATGGGATNTCAAATAGAATTCTTTAAATGAATCTCATGTACAGCCCTCTGCGCTTGTCCTCAAGCTCAGTGGCTCAACTGTGTCCGACTCTTTGTGACTCCAGGGACGGTAGCCTGTCAGGCTCCTCTGTCCATGGGATTTCCCAGGCAAACTACTGGAGTGGGTTGCCATGTCCTTTTCCAAGGAATCTTCCTGATCCAGAAATCGAACCCATGTCTCCCACATTGGCAGGTAGATTCTTTACAGCTGAGACACAAGGGAAGCCCAAGTATAGCCTACGGCACCTTTAAACAGTTTTAATACATGATACAGTAATATAAATGTAAAAATACTTCACATAGAGTCCGTTTTCACCAAACACTTATCTCTATGGCCTGAAGAGGTAGTGTGACTTCCAGGGAATAAGAGACAAGATTATTCTTCCCGACCTGCAAGGCATTTTAACTTAACTATAGCATTTGCAAGATTACTCTGAATTTCGCAGCTAAGGTAAAGGCATTTTATCCAAAAATTGCAGAGATTTATTCAATCACATCAAAGTTATTTGTTTCCATACAGGTCACAATAATTCAATAGGGACTCTGTTAATTTTAAATGGCATTTCTCAAAATCATGTTCAAAAGATTTTCTATGGCCGGGGTACACATTTAGAGAACTTAACTTTAGCATTCCTCTAAATCTTTTTAAATACCGTGCCTACTAAGAATACGACTTTTAGTTCTTTTGAAAATGTGAATCAGCAAACTTAGAAAAGAGAACGAAAAGAAAAATCTGAAATGAACAAAACGTGTAATCTTCCCAATCTACTCTTGAAAGTGAAAGCGAAAGTAGCTCAGTCATATCCGACTCTCTGTGAAACCATGGACTATACAGTCCTTGGAATTCTCTAGGCCAGAATACTGGAGTGGGTAGCCTTACCCTTCTCCAGGGGATCTTCCTAACCCAGGGATCAAACCCAGGTCTCCTGCATTACAGGTGGATTTTTACCAGTTGAGCCACAAGGGAATCTACTCTTGCTTGGGCACAATCTGAAGTCTACTAACAATAGCTCTGTCCAAAAGACTCAAGTGCCAGACAATTTGACGGAAGAAGATCACAGCGGGTAGCCAGAGTTCAAGTTTTCCTCAATCCCCTTATTCTCTGTAGCCCCTGTCACTCGCAGGGAGCCGGGCTGCAGTGGGCAGTCTTCTCACCTTCAGGAGGACCCCATGTGGGCCTAGAGAAGTGGGCACCACAGCAAGGAAACCCCAATGGCAGAATCAGACAGAATTTGGGGCTTCTGGCCACAAAATGATTACTGGTGAAAATCCATCTTCACCAAGGTGATCTCTAAACTACAGCTTCTCCTGTCGACAAGGCTGTCCCCGCAGAAGGTAAATACTGTTTCCTACAATGATGTCCTTGTTCAGTCCATTTTCCAAGGTCCTCTTTGGGAGCTGGCTTCAAAGCCAACTTAGGAATCACACAAGCAAAACTGGTCTCATTAGTTTAAGGTCAAGTCTCACACAAAACAGCAAGCACAGCCTCTTAGGTCCTGAAACCTTAGAAAAGAAATAGGACCCCACAGCTTGGAATCTCTTTGCCCCTGTTTACACTGGTCAGAAATTAACATGTAAAACAACCATTAGCAGTCAGGTATACAAAAATCTTGTTGTTCAGTCCCTAGGTTGTGTCTGACTCTATGGCCCCATGGACAGACCCCACACCAGACTTCCCTGTCCTTCATGAACTTGCCTTAACTGCTAAACTNACAGCTTGGAATCTCTTTGCCCCTGTTTACACTGGTCAGAAATTAACATGTAAAACAACCATTAGCAGTCAGGTATACAAAAATCTTGTTGTTCAGTCCCTAGGTTGTGTCTGACTCTATGGCCCCATGGACAGACCCCACACCAGACTTCCCTGTCCTTCATGAACTTGCCTTAACTGCTAAACTTCTTCTTACTAGAAATTGATTCATGACATTTTAAAATTATGGATTTAGAGTTTATACTTGTTTGCATAATTAAGGCATGCTTTTAAAATCTCTAGCGTTATTTCTAATTTTAAATACTATAAAGAGGAATATCTCTATTCTATTTTGATGTGAAAATTAGCAATAATTATTTGCAACTCCAGAATCTCACCAAATGGTGGCACATGAAGCATGGTTTTTTTCAGGCTGATACTGAATTTCATTCCTAACAAGACTTATTTCAGCTGTGTGTGTGTTATAATATTCCCTTGCATTTATAAAGGCAAAGGAAGTGTAAAGAGGCATAGGTCTAATTAATAGAGATATTTGAATTTTTCAAAATTTTTCAGTACTAAATTTCATGTTTTGTTTTAATCAATGACTCTCTTTACTTGAATTTTATAGCAATTTTAAAAACTTTTCTACAACAGCATCTGTTCAAGAACCCAATAACAGCATTTGCAGAGCAATGAACTTGAGATATTAGTATTATTTCTATTGCAGTGATATTACAAGTCTCTTAACATCCATTCACTCATTAAATGTATACTGCTTCAGGCAGAATGCAAGGATTTGGGGATAAAATGGTAGTGCAAGACAGATAGCTCCTGCTGCACAGATTGAGGGAAAGACAGACGGATATCTCATGTCAAGATTCATACATGCTAGCATCTGCAGAAGAAAAAAATAGGGAGACATATCCGAGTGGGCTTTCCTATAATAACTGACTTCTACCTGTGACATGGACTATGGCATCTGCTCCGTTATTTGACAAGTTTTCAAAAACATCCTAGTAATGTGATATTTCTTAAACATGAAGTTATTTACATTTCTCTCAGCTTACTTTTGGGCTTTCCTGGTAGCTCAGATGGTAAATAATCAGCCTACAATGAGGGGAACCCAGGTTTGATCCCTGGGTTTAGAAGATCCCTTGGAGAAGGGAATGACTACCCACTCCAGTATTCTTGCCTGGAGAATTCCATGGACAAATAAGCCTGGCAGGCAGTCCATGGGGTCACCAAGAGTCAGACGTGACTGAGTGACGAACACTTTCAGCTTACTTTTGCTATTTCATTTTTGGCTCTATTAGAGATGTGATTATATAGCACACCAACTTCTCAAGGTCACTCCATCCATACACTTGGACAATCTGTTCTCACACTCAGACTCTTTCTATGATCATTACCTATTGTAAGATTTACCCCAGAACAAGGATTGTCAATCCTACCCACTCAGCTGATGAGAAAAAATAATAATAATGCCATTTGCAGCAACAAGAATGGACATAGAGGTTATCATACTAAGTGAAGTCAGATAGAGAAAGAAAACATATCATATGATATCACTTATATGTGAAATCTAAAAAAAAAAACGGTGCAAATGAACTTATTTACAAAACAGAAATAGAGTCACAGATGCAGAAAACAATAGAGAGAAAGGCAGAGAAAAACGCAGGGAGGAGTAAATTGGGAGATTGGAACTGACATATCCACATTGCTATATATAAAATAGATAACTAATCTTCGCAACCCAGGGATTGAACCCAGGTCTCCCACATTGTAGGCAGATGCTTTATTGTCTGAGCCACCAGGGAAGTCAGTAAGGACACAGGGAACCCTAAAGGGAAAAGATTCTAAAAAGAGTGGATATATATATACGTATAACTGATTCAATTTGCTGAAACTAACACATTATAGATCAACTGTACTCCAATAAAAAAGTTCAAAGTCATTTTGGAGCAAACCTTACTAGTTTATTAAAGAACCACTGACGTGTCCCTTTAGTTGTGCAGGCATGACGTAAATAGACATCCCATTTGAGAAAGAAGGGTTGGAGGGTAAGGGGGTTTTGTTGCCTTAGGCCAAACCAGGAGCTCCACTGTGCAGGGAGATGAAGTTGTATCTGTAGTCTTACACCTGTTGCTCTGTGGAGCATTTTCATTTGAATAAAGAAGGGACTGATGTTATATTGGTGGGAGTCAGACACTCTTCAGGGAGGAAAGGCCTTATAAACCAAAAATGCCTTCTCTTTGTATTCAAAATGTTGAAGTCTTATTTCATCCATTGGAAAGGACTTCACAGAAGTCAACAGTTAATAAAAGTCAGACAAAGTTTAGAACATTCTAATAAAGGAAAGATTTCTGACCAGTAACCAAGAATCAACAAGCAAACAAGTATGTCTGAAGATGGTGGGTTTTGGAGTCCTAGTAGCTGCCCTTACAAGTACCCATGCCACCCAGCATATCACAGGGACACAGACCTGAGTGCCTTTCTGCCAGAGCACCTCCCGGAGGTCCTGACGTGGCACCTTGATGTGGTCAGGTGCCTGGTGCGGGGTGGTGAAGTGGGTGCTCTCAGCAGATCCACCTGAGTCTGTCTATTTTTTTTCAAGTGACAGCAAGCAGAACTGACCCTTTGAACTAAAAGTTCAATTTGGGTATTTAGGTGGAAGTGAGAACCTTGGAGGAATAAGACTACTTTTCATGTGTAAAGAATCGGTGGGCTAAGTGTGATGACTATTTGGCTAGGACAAGAAAAAAAAATAGCATCTGTTGGCAATCATTTTTAAATACTTGCTTCCTCTCTATTAAGGCTGTGACCTGTTTATGTCTACTTCTACAACAGAAAATAGCTTATATTAGCTATTGATAGGAAATCATAAAATATTGTAATACCTTGAATGTTTATAGCATATCAATAACTTGCTACTAAACACAGGTGACAGGTTAACCTTGAAAAAAAAATCTTCACTAGGACACATACGAACATGTCATAATATGTATATCTTATATATATNCCAAGAATCAACAAGCAAACAAGTATGTCTGAAGATGGTGGGTTTTGGAGTCCTAGTAGCTGCCCTTACAAGTACCCATGCCACCCAGCATATCACAGGGACACAGACCTGAGTGCCTTTCTGCCAGAGCACCTCCCGGAGGTCCTGACGTGGCACCTTGATGTGGTCAGGTGCCTGGTGCGGGGTGGTGAAGTGGGTGCTCTCAGCAGATCCACCTGAGTCTGTCTATTTTTTTTCAAGTGACAGCAAGCAGAACTGACCCTTTGAACTAAAAGTTCAATTTGGGTATTTAGGTGGAAGTGAGAACCTTGGAGGAATAAGACTACTTTTCATGTGTAAAGAATCGGTGGGCTAAGTGTGATGACTATTTGGCTAGGACAAGAAAAAAAAATAGCATCTGTTGGCAATCATTTTTAAATACTTGCTTCCTCTCTATTAAGGCTGTGACCTGTTTATGTCTACTTCTACAACAGAAAATAGCTTATATTAGCTATTGATAGGAAATCATAAAATATTGTAATACCTTGAATGTTTATAGCATATCAATAACTTGCTACTAAACACAGGTGACAGGTTAACCTTGAAAAAAAAATCTTCACTAGGACACATACGAACATGTCATAATATGTATATCTTATATATATCTTACATACATTTAGTTCACAGAATACTGTGGCAAACACAAATCAGTACATTTTAGACAATTTCTTTTTTTACCATATATTCAAATAATCAGCAGAGTCAAGGATTGTTCATCTTTTCAACTAAGTGTATTTCTAGGTCAAATGATTTGCCCTGGCATCCAGGAATTTGTAAAGTCACCAGGAAATTTAAATTATTTAAATGGTTTTTCTCCTATTAAATCAATGCATTGGGCTGGGGGAGACAATAAAGCACAGGGGCCACCAGAGGAACTAATCCTGAAAAGAGTGACTAGTTTCCAGACAATCTGAGTTTGATGGTGCTTTTTCCAAGGCTGTCTACCTGTCTTCACGGCTGTTTTATGCCTTGACACTTTTCAGGTGCAAGTACTATTTATTCAAGCAATCTATCCTTCTTTCCCTTTGGCCATGACGTTATGGGAGGAGATGCTAATGGCAACCACTCCACATTTACCCTAATATTGGCAAAAAGCCTCATTTGGTTCAGTACTTCTTCCCACATTTTCAGTGGGTGTGTCTTCTCTCTTCAGTAGTCACCAGCAGCCTTGGCTTACAAGATCCAAAAGCCCTTTAACAATGAGTCATTAAAAGGTGGCAGGAAGAATATGAGACCCCACACAGATGAGAGTGTCCTTGAGTGAAGAGTGGGATTAAACATTGGGTGTCTGAGGAGGGGGTGGGAAAGGATCCAGCGGAAAAAGGGCCAACACTGATTTCACACAACAGCTCTGTCTTAGTCTGTTCAGGCTGTTATCACAGACTCCCTGAAACTGGGTGGCTTATATAGAGAAATGTATACACCCTGGAGGCTGCAGCTCTGAAACAGAGTGTCAGCATGGTGTCAGACCCCTGTTTGGGGTTGTAAATGACCATTGTCTCATTTTGTCCTCACCTGGCAGAGAGGAGATGAGAGAGCTCTCTGTGGTCCCTTTATAAGGGCACTAATCTCATTCAGGAGGGCTTCACCCTTACCACCTCATCACCTCCCAGATAACTCCCTCCAAATGCCATCACACCTAGGATTAGGATTTCAACACATGAGGTCTGGCGGGATTCACCTTCAGTCTATTACAGGCTTTTAGACAAGGTATTTCTCTGCAAGTGATGCAGAGTCAGCAAGACCAAGAATTGCTGGATCAGAATATATACCCGCCATGAACTCTGGGTGATGGTGATGGACAGGGAGGCCTGGTGTGCTGAGATTCACGGGGTCGCAAAGAGTTGAACACGACTGAGTGACTGAACTGAGCTGAACTGATGTCCCTTTTTACTACCATACTAGCAATGTGCCATCATCTAACTCTTTTGTGGCATTTGCATATTCACTCTCTCATCCCCAAAATATGTAGCAATGCTTCCTTTAGTTCTCTCATTTTGCCTTTTACAAGCTAAATGTTGGTTTCTAGTTCATAATATTAGCCACCTTAGATTTTGGAATACATATATTTTTTATCATACTTGATTTAGATAATTTCATGTCTGATTTATTTTTATTATTAATAAATAAGTTAAATAAAGCTGGGATAACTGCTGTTCTTTGCAAATACCACTGGGCAATTTTTATGTCATTAAAACAGTGTCTATTTTTTCCATAGGGACAGAGCACTTTGTGACAGTTATTAACAGAGTGCCTAAGATATTAAAATTCAGGAAAACTACACCAAAGCCTATAAAAATAAAGTATTTTCTGCTCCAACCTGAAAATGGCCAAGAAATATAGAATTTGAAGGCAGGCTTAGTTTTGTCTCTTGACAAATTTTGGTAAGCTCACAGTTAAGCCATGGAGAGCATTTTTCCTGAGAAGCTCTGTTGTGTCTGTTTCTTAATCATTTCATATGTCAAGATAAGCTTATCTATATATCACAAAGCCTCTTGAAATATAGCTTACTCAGGGGGGAAAATGCTATCTTAATGTATTATGCCATAATTAATCACACTCAGTCTGGAAGGATAAAGATTCTTTTGAAAAACAGCAAATAAAATAAAGGGGGTTAAGATGCAATAATAAATTGGTTCTCTGAATGAGTTTAGAGTCTTTGTTTTTCTGTTGCTTCTTAATCTAGAAGGTTGGAGGATACTGTCATGAACACTGAAGGAACTTTATTCTTCTCCTAGAGCTGTTTCTCCCTGGAAAAACAATTAGGTGATTAAAGGGGTTTACACAGGGCATCAACATGGCCTAAAAAGGATTTGTACTTGACATTACCAGTAAATGAAATTCACAGGGGAAAATCTGACTCACATGGGCTTTCATGCAAAGGCAAGGCTATCAGTCAGTCAGTGTTGGAAGAGGGGCAAGAGGAAGGCAAAATCAGTAGTGCCAGATGTTGAAAAGCCAAATCATTCAGCTGCTGGATTTCTTTTCTTTTTTTTTGGTTTTTCTAATGGTTGCTTGACAAACAGATATGTGCTCAATTGTCCAAATAAAATGGACTTTTGTCTGCTTTCCAAAGACTATTGGAAAGTAGATGAAATTCCAAGAATGAAAACAATCTCTGCAATAAAAAAAAAAAATCTGCAACTCAATAATTTGCAGGAAAAGAACCTAATACTCATCATAACTGAGAGCTGATTAATACTTCCAGCCTTAAAATTTTGTAGGCATTAACTAATTCTACTTTTTCAAAAACTCACAGCTCCTTCCTTGTCTCTGGTATCATGCTTTCCTTTACTGGAATAAAAAGGATATACTCTGGCTAAGTGACAATAGGTCCATTTCCCCAAACTGCCACCTTTGTCTTAACTCTTGAAAACATGACCCGTAAATATCTTATCATGCTCCTATATTATGTATATTGCTTGTATATGTTGTAGAAGAGTCACTTCCTCCTTTCTGTTTATGCTGCAAAGCCCTTGAGGGATGAGCTTTTAGATACTAGACAGTAAGCACTAGCATCAGTGCTTTGGTATCAGGCATTGTTGAACTGTTGAAAAAATGAATGCATGGACTGAAGACACTTCATCAGATCAGAAACTGACTTCTCTGTGAAAAAAAGGAAGTNTCCTGCTCATAACAAATCCCCTCTACCAGCCCATAGGCTTTATGCACTCTGACAGAGAAGCTCTGCAAGCCATGTATTTGAACTAGAGAGGACAGTGTAATACCTAAGCAAGCATCTGGCTGAGCTGAGGGATGACTGTAAACAGAGCAGGCACCAGAATGCTATAAAGCACACACTCAAATATGACATGGCAGAGCTATGGAGCGCTAGCAATCAACCATGGCAGTCAGCCTGCCGTTCTTACAGTGGGGGGTGGAAGTCTCTCAGACAGAGTCGCAAATGCTTATGGAGCCTGATACTTTGGCTGCAGCAGTGATAAGTGTTAAGGGAGGAGTGGAAAGAACTGTCTTTTACATTAGATCAGCAAAACAGTGTTTCCAGAAACAGCACTTACAAATGGGGAGCAGGAAGAAAAAAGATACTTGATTTCACGAGTGAATGTTGAGTGATCACTTTAACTTCAGCAAACTACTAGAATAACCAATGGGAATCACTGGCTACCACGTGCACTGACATTACTCTAATCTGAAATAAATTACAGATTCACATCAGATCACATATGTCCTGAAGTCATCACAGGAAAGCACACGTTTGTGGAAATTCCCCAGCATCTGTTTCTAAAAGAAAAATAGAATGAAAATTACTTACACAGATAACTCTATAGCAAAAGGATATTAAATTCTTATGTAACTTCAGAGCATCAAATATTTTGGCAGTTACAATTATTCAGTAGAAAGGGAGTTACTGGTTTATGTATTTTAAGCAGATAAGATCCCTGGCTTAAGATTTTGTAAAGTAAGAAATGTCAGTTTAGCACCCTTAAAATAATTCAGCTCAGCAAATATTAAAACTCATATTTGTCAGGTGCTGTACTAGGCAATGGAGGTGTGAAGATAATTTATACATTTGTTAGTATTTTTCCCAAACANACTGGTTTATGTATTTTAAGCAGATAAGATCCCTGGCTTAAGATTTTGTAAAGTAAGAAATGTCAGTTTAGCACCCTTAAAATAATTCAGCTCAGCAAATATTAAAACTCATATTTGTCAGGTGCTATACTAGGCAATGGAGGTGTGAATATAATTTATACATTTGTTAGTATTTTTCCCAAACACCTTTCAGTCTGATAACAGCATATATTTTGTTTCAATATAAGTATTCCACAAATATTTTGAAATATTCAACAATTCAATTCAAAGCTAAATTATGTATATACACATGTGCAGAGCCATCTGTTTATATTCATAATTGTGTGTGTGTGTGTTGTACTCAAACCTGATTGTACTCATAATGTTTTCAGTATGTGTGAACAAGTGTAAAGATCACCCCGTCATTTGAACCAAGACATTTTCCCTGCTCCATTTATTTTTACCAAGGTTTTCTATACTTAGATTTTTCAAGAATCATCAAAAGTGATTCTTAGATCCCTAGTATTAAAAACATTAGACCTAGTTGTGAGATGAGGTGTTACAGACAGACCACTATGGGGAATAAACATGGGGCTAATAAAGAACTCAAGGGGGTATTCCAAGGCCAATCGATCCATCCAGGTCTGACCTTCCCCCCGGCACTTCTCCCCCCTGCCCCCGCACAGATCTTTTCCCTTCCCTATGCCCCTCTTAAATCTGGCTTAACTGCTCTTATCTGGGGTCAGATGGGTCAGAATTTGAACCCTGCTCAATTCTTTACTATTTACACATTCTTGACAATGCATTTACTTAATCTTCCTAGTTTAAGTTGTCTTATCTTACAGTCTTTGATGCTTTCTTGTATTCATAGGGTCATTAAACCCACACCACTTTCACTGCCATACCTTTGGCTTGTTTTTGTATTCACTTATTCATTCATTTCTGACAAACTGGGATGGCACATTCTCTTTTACAAAATAAATAAGTGAAATTAATGGAAATAGTGCTCCTGAGATTCTACCATAGTTCCTCCATAGATCAGCATAGGTCTTTCAAGAAACCAACAAGAAGGTTGGAACACTGCACAGACAAATATCTTGGTACTATCAGCCCATCCTACAGTAAATGATGGAGTAACGGAATGCAAACAGTGACCCTGAAACAGCATAGAAGGCAAAATTTTGAAGCCAAAATATTTGTGGTCTTCTACTTTCACTTTTCACTTTCATGCATTGGTGAAGAAAATGGCAACCTACTCCAGTGTTCTTGCCTGGAGAATCCCAGGGACCGGGGAGCCTGGTGGGCTGCTGTCTATGGAGTCGCACAGAGTCGGACACGACTGAAGCGACTTAGCAGCAGCAGCAGCAGATGTCTCACACAGACTAGCTCCTGAAAGAGCTGAACTATTCTTCCATTTGTATTTCTTACATTCACAAAGTTAATGCCTCAGACATCTTCTAACAGGCCCTTCGACTTTGGGTCTTTGTGGCTTCCCATAATAGTTAAATAACAAGAACCTTTATTTAAGTACAACATTCTCTTGCAGTTATTTAATACAAGTAAAAATTTTTTCTTTACACATCATTGGAAGCATTATTATCATGCTACTCTAAAGCCAATTTTATCTCCCCAGGGTCAGAAATATGCAATATATGGGGTTATATCACCTAGTAATATACTAACATTATCTTCTTTTGTATACCCATTGTTACACAAAGAAAAAAACTTAAAATCTCTAAGTCAAAGTGCAAAATAAGTTAAATGTAAAAAATATAAAAGATATTGATTAATACCAATTGTTAGTAGAATTTACATATAAATAAGAATATAAGAGTTTTAGTGCTTTGTAACTATTTGTTTATGAACTTGCCATCTGAGAGGTAATGACTCCATTGAAGGCAAGGGTTTGTCTTACTCTTTTTTTTTATTCCCAATACTCAACTTGTAGTGTAATTTTTAGAATGTATTTAAAGTATAAGTATATATGTATAGATTTAATGTAAGGCATAATAAAATATATTTGCTATATAAATATACAAATGAATGAAAAATGACACATTTAATGATTAAAATAAATGAAGCTTCCAGATACATGAATTTCCATGTGTAGACAATCTTCAGATGAGAATAAAGGTTGATTCTATGGCAGGCATGCCTCCCACCTTTGATATAATCTCTCAATTGCCTACATTAATCACTCTGTGTTGACACTGAAGGTAAAATTTAAATGAGTACATGCATGCCTAGTCGCCTCATTTGTGTCTCTTTGCGACCCCATGGACTGTAGCCTATCAGGCTCCCCTCTCCATGGGGTTCTCCAGGCAAAAATAGTAAAATGGGCTGACATGCCCTTCTCCAGGGGACCTTCCCAACTTAGGGACTGAACTGGCATCTCCTGCATCTAATGCATTTCAGGCAGATTCTTTACTCATTGAGCCACCAGAGAAGGCCTCGGTTAAATGGGATCTGATGGTAAATTATATTTGATGGTGGCAATACAAAAAAAATTATTAATGGTTAGAATTTTAATCCCATTAAGTAAATGAATTGATTTTAAAATGAACACGTGATCAAGAAAGACTTTTTCCTGTAGCAGGAAATGGAAAAATTGGCATTACTAAAATTTTGTTTCCCCCAATTCATACATTGAAGCCCTAACCCCAGGGTGATGGTATTTGGGAATAGGCTCTTTGGGAAGTAATTCGATCTACAAGGCAGAGCCTTCATGATGGGATTAGTCCTCTTATGAGAAGAGATACAAGAGACTGCTCTCTCTACCATATGAGAACCTAGCTCTGAGAGCTATCTATAAGCCAAGAAGAAAGCTTCTCCAAAAATTAGACTGTCTGGAACCTTCTTTTTGGACTTCTCAGCTTCCAAAACTGTGAGAAAAAATATCTGTTGATTAAGTCACCAATCTATAGTATTTTGTTATAGTGGTCCAAGCAGACTAATATGGAAATCTAGTAAACCCAGAGAATGATTAGTTTTACTTAGGATTCAATTAGTTAGGTGAGGCCTGGGTCTTCGAAAAAGCTTAAAAGGAAAGGAATGGAGAGTATCACAGTTGGTCCTGAGTGTTTCACAAAGAGAGAGACATGGAAAAAAAATATATAGGCACACACAAACACACACACACACACATATAATGTATTCTTATCCCTTTGACTTTAGGAAACAATCTATTACTTTAGGAAAGGAAAAACTATAGATCTAAAAACACATTTATGTGCACCATAAAACAAAGTATTCAGTTTATAAGACGGCAAAATAAATTTGGATTAATGTTTTAAATATAAACATATACAGATCTAAACCAAGAATGATAACCAATTTCACAGACCAAAGCGTGATCTGGAAAACACATGGTTATAATTTAAGCATTAGACAGCTCCAAATAAGCACACTGTGTCTAATTCTTGGTTTTATAACTTGATGCTTTATAATTTACATTTTTCCCATGCACAGTGAACATTTGTTATCCACAGAAGTGTTGTAAAAATGCACTTATTTCAAGATGATAAATCTAGAGGTATTGAGGGTGTTGAGAATTTAGAGAATTAGGATTTTACCCTTTTACCTACAGTTATTTATGTTGTTTTGAACCATGGGATCTCCTTTTAACTGCTGGTTTGAGAACACTGCCAGCTTTTAAACTGGAAAGTAAAGTTTTCTATTCAGAATACTAGAACTTACAGAGTTTTATACTGCTTCATGAGACAGAAAAGAGTACCTTCCAAGAGTGTTTTGTCACCTGGGGAGATATGTGCCTTAAACTCAGGAAGAATGATCTAAGAAGGGAGTCTAGATAACTGTGACCATTTCAAGTTGAGTAGATATTTTTCATCTTAAAAGTTAACACTGTCTACAGGAAAACAATAAAAGAAAAAAGAAAGTCAATGAAAGGTAAGAGTCTAGAGGTCCCATTACAGAAGAGTATTGTAAAATACTAAAATAATCAAGTGGGTTTTCTTCAACAAATGAAATACCAGTAACTTTCATTTTATTTTCAAGAATAACTGAGGTGTAAATATAGGTAAAGAGAGTTGGAGGCAGATTCAGCATCTTAGGGAAATGTAATTTTCGCTTGGTTTAACTAATGTCTCTAGTCAAGCTAGAGAAGCGTTAATTTTAAACTATCACTATTAGACAGTCTGACAATGGGAAAATAACAGTTGTTCCCATAGTCTCTTTGGAAATGTTTTTCCAGTATAGAGGGCAAGTGTGAATTCCATCCAAAGACATTAAAGCTCAATGGACAATACTAAAGTGCTATGTTTTGAATTTGATTAAAATAATGTATTTGGTCCTATGTAAGTAGATGTATATTTTTTTCAACAGGGGAATTGGAAAAAAAGGCCTTTGCAAATAACTAGCATAGAACTTATTGCTCTAGACTCTGTAACCACAAAACTATCTTTGGGAGGGAATAAGTTGGAGAATACAGCAGTATTTCAGATAAAAATTGAACTATTTTATGAACACACACCTTATCACTGCAAAGGTAAAGTTTATTCTCAAAATTTTCCATAGGTATGTAGATAAAATACTTATATGCAACTTTTAACTTTGTTGTGTTCATTGCAATTGTAAAGGAAGTTATGAGATCTTTACCTCGGTTTCTTCAGTAAATTCAATTTCTCCATTAGCATATGGGGCTTCCCTGGTGGCTCAGTGGTAAAGAACCCACATGCCAATGCAGAAAACTTGGGTTCAGTCCCTGAGTGGGGAAGATCCCCTGGAGAAGGAAATGGCTACCCATCCAATATTCTTGCCTAGGAAATCTCTTGGACAGAGGAGCCTGGAGGGCTTGGTCTATGAGGCTGCAAAAGTTGGACATGACTTAGTGACTAAACCACCATTAGTGTTACTTAATAGTTATTGAAAAATAAATGAATAAATTCTGAACTATTAACTAATCATTTACATAGATTTTTATATTAGAAATATTGATGAACATATGGTAGGTAATCCTGAGAACTTCTTAAAAATATCTGACTCCTGATTCATACTTCAGTCCCTTTGATTGATCTCCATTACCAGAGAAACATTCTAGACTCCTTCAAAGTACAATTTTGAACACCCTGTCTACCCAAACCTCTAATTTTGAACACTATCTATCCAAACCCCCAAACATGCCGGGCTCCTCTGTCCAAAGGATTTTTCAGGACTACCTGTCTCTTTCTCTGATGTAGTCCCATGTAGTGAGTTGTGATACCTTGACTTACATCTCACCTCTTAGTCTGCTGCTGCTGCTAAGTCGCTTCAGTTGTGCCCGACTCTGTGCAACCCCATAGACAGCAGCCCGTCAGGCTCCCCCGTCCCTGGGATTCTCCAGGCAAGAACACTGAAGCGGGTTACCATTTCCTTCTCCAATGCATGAAAGTGAAAAGTGAAAGGGAAGTCGCTCAGTCGTGTCTGACTCTCAGCGACCCCATGGACTACAGCCCACCAGGCTCCTCTGCCCATGGGATTTTCCAGGCAAGAGTACTGGAGTGGGGTGCCATTGCCTTCTCCAACCTCTTAGTCTAACCCTCTGTAAATATATCCAAGTAAGCACTACTGTTATCCTTTCTTTCATTAAGCCATTATTTAGTGATTCACGGAATACAAAGATAGATGCAATGTGTCCCAGTCTTGAAGAAGCTGACAGCTGAGTGTATCCAACTTAGGTTACACATTAGACAAGCAACAGTATTAAAGACTTTCAGCTTCATTCATTTGAAAAACTTGCAATGGCATCATATTAACTAAAAAAAACCATTCTCTGGTGTGGTGTTCATAATCATCTATCGCCCATGCTTCAAAAATGGTCTCCTCCTGCATAAGCAACTTGAAGCTTTGGAGAGAAGGTATGATCATTTTATTCCAAACCTCTGAAATCGTAGTTCTCTTGTCTGGATGCCCTTATCATATCTCCAGGATTTCTTGAGATAACAAACAATTTTCAAAACCCAGTTTTATACCCTTTAGTAATAAAATGTCTTTATTGACTTTTACAGTTACCAGTTACACTTTTTACTATCCATAGATCAGTTATTTTTGACCTGATGTTGGCAGCCCTTATACTGTAGCTGTG
>SJYA01003270.1:3944868-3968426 GCA_006410615.1 Neotragus moschatus
AGGGCTACTGAGGGTCTCATAGGCAAAGGCTGCTGGGGTTTTCTGCAGTACAGGCCACTGGGATACATGGTGACTCCTCCTGCGTGGAAAATACTGGTAGCCTTGACCTTTTCCTTGTGGCTAGGGCTTCCTTGATAGCTCAGTTGGTAAAGAATCCGCCTGCAATGCAGGAGACCCTGGTTTGAGTCCTGGGTGGGGAAGATCCCTTGGAGAAGGGATAGGTTACCCACTCCAGTATTTTGGGGCTTCCGTTGTGGCTCAGCAGGTAAAGATTCCGCCTGCAATGTGGGAGACCTGAGTTTGAACCCTGGGTTGGGAAGATCCCCTGGAGAAGGTAAAGGCTACCCACTCCAGTATTCTGGCCTAGAGAATTCCATGTACTGTATAGTCTATGGGGTCGCAAAGAGTCAGACACAACTGAGCAACTTTCACTTTCACTTTCAGCATCTCAAGAAGTCTCAGCTGTGATAGTCTCTGGCTATACTGAAACTGAAGTTCCTTCATGCAGTTCCCTGGAAGGTGGGGGCATCTGGTCATCTGCCCTGCTCTCCTGTTCTAAGGGAGGGATGCTCAGTCTGAAAAGTGTCGGCCTGGTGCTGAGCAATATCTGCCTGAGGGATGAGATGAGGAAGGCAAAACAAAACCATTCTTCCAACTCCTTTTATGCAGTTACTGTCAGTGTTTTGCTCCTTCATATGCCTGAAGTTTCTTAGGTGGATTCAGCTTTCTATCTGTGCTCATGTATAGCTGTCTTTGAGTTTTATGTTGGGGGACAGAGCCCAGTGTCTCCCAAATGCCATCTTATTCACATCCCAGAGCACAACAAAATACAGTATCAGGGAGGCATTAAAAAAAAAAAAAAAGAAAAGAAAAAACTTGCTTTTTAAATTCTCAATGGGGCTGGATACTGACTGATGTTAAAGAATGAGGTGAAGAAGTCAGTACAAACTTCAAAAAAGCTAGAAACCTCATCAGAAAAGATTTCATTTAAAATTTTCTTCCAAGTTCTTTCTTGGTAAAATGCTATGCTTTATCAAAATACAAAGTATAATCTCTCTGTCTCAATGTTTTGCATTTCAAATTGCCATTTGAGGTCACTACATAGGATTTGCATAAACTGGTTCCCTAATAAAGGGCAGGCAACTAGTAAAATGTTATCTTCCTTCAGGCTAGAGGTTTGTTTGGAAATATTCTTTTAGAAGTGAGATTGTCTGCATCTGCCAAGATCATTGGAACATTGGCTCTTGATTTCTCCACTGGAGGACTAAGTTTGAGGGGGGAAAAAAAAGAGTTACATTTACATGAGGGACTATCAATCAGGAACATTTGGGGAACATAAATGGGTTAGAAACATCTTTCATGTCCTACCTCCCAGTTTTTTTCAGTCATCTTATATTCCCATTTTGAACTGTGTGTCATTTTAATGCGATCTCATTGTGCCCTAGAAAAACTCTGCCTCATCATCTCCTTCCTTCTTTCTTTTACAACAATGTGCCTGAAGACAGGAAAGGTTTCTTTTCAAAATGATATTTAATGACATTAGTTCTCAACCTCACTGTTTCAGAAAAAAATGGTAATGTAATGCCTTTTCAATAATGAAATAAAAGGGATAACCGCAACAGTAAAAAAGATGTTTCCTGGGTAATATACTAGCGAAAACGAAGATCAAATTTTAGCACCTCATGCACTAAAAAAGAAATAAATAGGCAAGGCACAACAAGCAGATCCAGCAAACGTTGAAGGAAGCAAGTTGTTTTCCTTAGGTNTGTAATGCCTTTTCAATAATGAAATAAAAGGGATAACCGCAACAGTAAAAAAGATGTTTCCTGGGTAATATACTAGCGAAAACGAAGATCAAATTTTAGCACCTCATGCACTAAAAAAGAAATAAATAGGCAAGGCACAACAAGCAGATCCAGCAAACGTTGAAGGAAGCAAGTTGTTTTCCTTAGGTCTATGCAGTGAGTAGCCAAGTTTCAAGAAGGAAAAGTGAACCCTAACCCTACACTAACTTTTTTTTTTAGAGAACAGGCTGCACTTCCCTCCTCTTGTAGCTATTTCAGGTAGGAAGTTAACGTATTGCCAATTCTTTTAAGACAACCAGTTAGTTAGCACATTTCCCTCTATGCACAGTCATGGATGAATCAATGAACATCTATGACATTCAGGTGTAGAACACCCTCTGGAATGCTTCACCTTCCTGGGTCAGGAATTGTCCAAGTGAGTATCAAGCTCAAGAGAGTTTGGTTGGATCCCAGAAGATCAGAACTGATAGATTCAAGTATCCTAACAGCTAACATTTACTGAGCACTTACTATGTGCCAGATAGTAAGCATTCTAAGTACATACATGTGATTACACCATTTAATCCTATAGCAACTTCATGATAAATGTACTACTCTTTAGCCACTTTACAGATGATGAAACTGGGGCAAGAAATTGAAGATTTCGGTGGGGAGACAATGCAGAGCAAAACTGCAAACTCAGGCAGTCTGTCTCCAGGGTCCTTGTCTTCCTCATTCAACTCTACTTAGCCCACTGGACCAAAGCTCCCTTTTCTAAGATAAAGCTTTCTCCTTTGCCTGCAGCAGGATGGGGTGCAGGCATTTTTAGCTGTCTTCTAAGTGATTTCACACTGATTTTAATTGCTCTGTTGCCACTTGTTAGGGTGGGTTATGGAGTAGGAAAGTAAAGGCTAGGATGAGTGGGGAACCATGACTGTCATTATTTAATAAATTAACCAAGATTATTTCTGCCAATCATAACTAGCTCCCCCCCGACTCCCCGCAATTCAAGATGTATATATTTTTAATTTGGTCATGGAGGAAAAGGGCAGCTTTTTCTTATCTTTCTTAATTGGCAAATTCATCTAAAATTTGCATACACATATATGCATCTATTTTGCTGTGCTTTTGTTTCCCCTTTAAAATTAAATAGAACTGAAAGCACAATTTAAGGAAGAGATAAATTGGTATGTTCTGTAATTGCAAATAGTTTGTTTCTAAATGTGAAAACTGGTTGTGCTTATCAACTTATTTGCTAATACCCACTGAATGCTTTTCTAGGTAATTTTGCATGTATATTTATCAACTTTTTTTGGTATCTATTTATTTTTGAACAGAGGGAGCATTCAGTGAGGAAGCAGAAAAAAGATTTCATTTTATGGTTAAAGGTCTAAATACTAGCCTAGTTGTTTATTTTGCGTGTGCTCACCACATGTATCTTGCTATACATGTAGGAAAGAAAATATTTAAGAGCAAATAAAACAGCTCGATTCAGGCATAGTTACGTTGTCAAGACAGTTCCAATAGCAATTAAATTACATTACTCTGAAAATAATATTTTATATACAGGCCTGATTGAATCGGCTGTTATGACAGTCACTGGAATTTTAACAAGAAAGATTTGATTTTTTTTTTTTTTAATCTGACTCTTCTGTCATGGCACTTGCTTAGCTAAGTACATCAACTAGATTTATAACTACAGTGATTTATAGGGCATACCTTGATATTATTCCTACACTATTTAATTTTGCTGCTTCTTTTTACTTTGATTCTACATTAAATAACTAAATTAAGAACAAATTCCAAAAAAGATTACAAAATTTTATGATGGTTCTTTCAGCAAACCTATGATGATAATATTAATGATGAAATCTGTTGCTGCTACTAAGTCGCTTCAGTCCTGTCTGACTCTGTGCGACCCCACAGGCGGCAGCCCACCAGGCTCCCCTGTCCCTGGGATTCTCCAGGCAAGAACACTGGAGTGGGTTGCCATTGCCTTCTCCAATGCATGAAAGTGAAAAGTGAAAGGGAAGTCGCTCAGTCGTGTCCGACTTTTAGTGACCCCATGGACTGCAGCCTATCATGATCCTACCGTGATGACAGCAGCCACCATTTATTGAGTTTTGCTAAATATATAACTATACAGAAAATACTTCATTCAATCTTCCTAAAAAACTATGGACTATACATTATTACCTCTTCACACAGAAGAAGGAAGTAAAATTTAGAGGGATTAAATAAATTACCAAAGATAGACCAGTAAAGTGGTTCAGTCAGGGTTTAAATCCAGGTCTTTACAACCCGAAAGACCTCACTCTTCACTATTAGAAACTACCATTGATACTTTTCAATTCATGCTATTAATTACTCCAAAATAAAGTTTTTTTATTTTTACAAAATCATGGCAAAAAGCTGTCATGGAAAACAGGCTACCATATATTCAAATCAGGAAATAGATATCTCATTATTTAGTTTCACTGAATTCAGCAACATGTGCTCTAATTCTAAATAAACTTTATGAAGTATAATTTAAAAAAATCTGTTTACAAGCTTCCTGGGATATTTCCTACTGAATCTAGTAGACCAAACATTGTACCCAAATTGCATTCTGTCCTTTTATATATAAAGCAAGACCTCTAAAACTTCAAGTATTAAAATTCTGTACACAATTTGAATATCTTCTGATACGTGAGGTATTATAACTGCAGAACAAACCCTGGAGGAATGTCACTACTATTTTTCTAGGTCTTTTTCTGCCCTGAAATCAATTGCTCTGGATACTCATAGCTAATGTATGAATCAATCATCTAATTAAGATTTTATATTGTTCATTAAAAAAATCATTTGCATTGCTCACAGACAATGTATTTCTTGCAACGTAATTTGTCTTTTCAACAAATATCAGTTCGGTTCTCCCTCAGTCATGTCAGACTTTGCAACCCCATGGACTGAAGCATGCCAGGTTCAACAAATACAGTAGGAAACAAAAATATAGGGTTTTTTTTGTTATTTGGCTGCTCCAAAAGCACTCCTGTTAGCCTCTACTGTACACAGCTGCTGGTTTGGCCAAAGGTTTTTCAGAGCCTGGGATGAAGCTGACTTCACTCTTAGACTTCACTCAAGCTTACTCTATGTTTTAGTCACTGGCACTGAACCATATGCATCTCTGCAATTCATTCAATTCTCCCCCTCCCCAAGGCACATAGAGACAAAATATTCTAATAAATCCAAGAACTATGGAAAAAGGGGGCAATGTTAGGTTAAACAGGGCCATGTCAATTTCAGCATACAAAATATCCATAGTTAATGTCAAAAAGAGAAACGAATTGAAAAAAAAACAAAAAACACTGTGCATTGGTTTTAACTGTCAGGGGCAGCTGGGGCTTTATTTTCAATGAATAGTGTTTTATTAAAAATTTTCTTGATAAAAATAAACAGTAATAGAATAGAAATTTCAGTAATCATGCAAAGTGGTAATTTTGACTAGAGATTTCTATTCCTAAAATTATTTGCTTGAATAAATCTCCATCAATATTCATGAAGAAGAGAGTTTAAAATTTAAAGGAATAATTATTGTACAAATGAACTGTTTCAGTGGAATATATATTATGATAAAAAGAAACAAATAGAGATTAGTGTTCATTTGGCTTTCCATCCTTAACTTTTATCGAATTCTAGAAAGGAAATGAAGACCTTGACTTCTATGAGTTACTTTTGAATTCCATGACCAACGATAAACAATGAGTTGAGTTGTTTTTATGAAAGGAAAATTTGTTTTCCATGCTATTTAACAAAAAGAGTTATGAAGGCTTACACCAAATACACAACAAGCTAAAAACAGGTAAGACAAGCTGAAACAAACAGTAAATAGCCACAAAGTAAGAAATCACAAATGTGATTAATACATAAGACATAGAATATATAAAATGTGACTGGTACTGAACATTCTAATCCCCACTGTAACAATCTCTCCAGAATCATTCCCCCTATTTGGTGACACAGTCAAATACTTCCCCACCCCTCTAAAATAAAGAAAAAAGTGAAATAAGCTTCGCATCAGAAATTGATCAGATGCTTTTTCCTGATTTCTGGTCGGTTGTTAGCATCACTGAGCTACTCGGCACCTGAATCATGCTGCTCTGATGGTCTTTTTAAATACAGCTCTAAGCACGGCACATTTTCTTTAAAATATTTCACAGTATTTCCAATCTCAGGAGTAAGGCTCTTCGTTAAACCAACCAACTGTGACATGGGAGAAACTTTATGATTTCACTTGCTTGTCGACTATGTCACATCTCCTGCTTACCCTGACCCCTGTAAATTGCCTAAGTGTTTTTTTTTTTTTTTTTTCCCCCTTTTTTGACAGGGCTAATGTTTCCTACTTTTGTGCATGCTATAGTTTGTTCCCATCATCTATTTCTCTGCCCTTATATCTGTTTCCCCTTTGTGTACCTCTTAAATCCCCAATCAGTCTTTAAGACCAAATACTACCTCTCCTGAAAAACCTTCTTTGGTATCCCAGGCTCTGGAGGTCCAGAATCACTGATCTTCCATTTTATGTAACAGAGATATCTAATTATCTCTTTATAAGCATGTGACCCCTGCTGCTGCTAAGTTGCTTCAGTCGTGTCCGACTCTATGCAACCCCACAGACGGCAGCCCACCAGGCTCTGCTATCCCTGAGATTCTCCAGGCAAGAACACTGGAGTGGGTTGTCATTTCCTTCTCCAATGCATGAAAGTGAAAAGTCAAAGTGAAGTCGCTCAGTTGTGTCCGACTCTTAGCGACCCCATGGACTGCAGCCTACTAGGCTTCTCCATCCATGGGATTTTCCAGGCAAGAGTACTGGAGTGGGGTGCCATTGCCTTCTCCGATGTGACCCCTAGGATGTACCAAATTCCATTCTTATAAGAATATACAACACTAAGGCTAATGACTGTCTCACTGTAGGTTTTTAATAAATGATTACTGAGTAAAATAGGTAGGGAGGAAATCAAAGTGCACCTCCATAAAATAGCTGCCAACTAAAGAGGAAGAGGTATCCGTGCTTATACAGGATGGGGAGTTTGCCTGGATCAATAAATGGTTACGATATACCTGTATATCAGGTATTTCAACTACATATACAACTCACTTCCATAAAACACATGAAAGGTTGTCCATGAAACTTCCCTCAGCTTTATTAAAGTGGAGATTTTATGTCTCAAAATTTATTTTGAAGAGTTATCTCTATACCCTGAAGACTTAAGTCATACAACACAAAATATGGCTATAATTGCCTTGAAAAGGTGCCACTGCTCTTCTTTCCTGGTAACTAGCCTGCTTTAATAATGCCTTTCCAGACAATCTGATCAAGGCAGAAGTATAAAGTAAATAGAAAAAGAAAATTTCCCACAAAATTAGAAAGGACAATTGGGAGGGCCATAGCCTCACCTTTGGAACAATGTAGTTAATAACATCATTTCATTGGTCCTGCAAAGTCAGCTTCTTAGCTCTATCACTTGCAATTTCAGATTTTTGTGAGTATACTCATGCGAAGAGCTGACTCATTGGAACGGACCTTGATACTGGGAGGGGTTAAGGGCAGGCGGAGGAGGGGACGACAGAGGATGAGATGGCTGGATGGTATCACCGACTTGACGGACATGTGTTTGAGTGAACTCTGGGAGTTGGTGATGGACAGGGAGGCCTGGCATGCTGTGATTCGTGGGGTTGCAAAGAGTAGGACACGACTGAGCGACTGAACTGAACTGATACTCATACATGGGGCTTCCCAGGTGGGTGCTAGTGGTAAGGAAAGCACCTGCCAAGGCAGGAGACATAAGAAATGCAGGTTCACTATCTGGGAAGATCCCATGGAGGAGGAAATGGCAACACACTCTAGTACTATTGCCTGGAGAATCCCATGGACAGCAGAGCCTGGTCGGCTACAGTCCGTAGGGTCACAAAGTGTTGGACACGACTGAAGCAACATAGCACACATGAACACATACTAATACAATGAATAAAATCCATGTTTAATGCTGCAGTACAATAAACATTAAAATGGGACAACATCCTATATTTTGCATATCAGCCTTAATTTCCTATCTTTAGGTCTGGAAAGAAATGATTTATATCCTTACTCCAGGAGTTGGCCAAGACCCAGTGTTTATCTTTTTTATAATTTTAAAATAATTTATTTATTTTAATTGGAGGATAATTACTTTACAATATTGTGGTGGGTTTTGGCATACATTAACTTGAATCAGCCATGGTACACATTTATCCCCCCATCCTGAACCCCCCTCCCACCTCCCTCCTTACCCCATCCCTCTGGGTTGTCCCAGTCCACCGGCTTTGAGTGCCCTGCCTCATGCATTGAACTGGCACTGGTCATCTATTTTACATTTGGTAATATACATGTTTCAATGCTATTCTCTCAAATCATCCCACCCTCACCTTCTCCCACAGAGTCCCAAAGTCTGTTCTTTACATAGATGTGCTATCTTGCATATACGGTCTTCGTTACTGTCTTTCTAAATTCCATATATATGCATTAATATATTGTATTGGTGTACTGTACTCCAGTTTCATCCACTTCATTAGAACTGATTCAAAGGTATTCTTTTTAATGGCTGAGTAATACTCCATTGTGTATATGTACCACAGCTTTCTTATCCATTAATCTGCTGATGGACATCTAGGTTGCTTCCATGTCCTGACTATTGTAAACAGTGCAGCGATGAACATTGGGGTACATGTGTCTCTTTCAGTTCTGGTTTCCTCGGTGTGTATCCCCAGCAGTGGGATTGCTGGGTTGTATGGCTGTTCTATTTCCAGTTTTTAAGGAATTTCCACACTGTTCCCCACAGTGGCTGTACAAGTTTGCATTCCCACCAACAGTGTAAGAGGCTTCCCTTTTTTCCACACCCTCTCCAGCATTTATTGTTTGTAGACTTTTTGATGGTAGCCCTTCTGACTGGCATGAGATGGTACCTCATCATGGTTTTGATTTGTGTTTCTCTTATAATGAGTGATGTTGAGCATCTTTTCATGTGTTTGTTAGCCATCTGCATGTCTTCTTTGGAGAAATGTCTGTTTAGTTCTTTAGCCCACTTTTTGATTGGGTCGTTTATTTTCTAGTATTGAGCTGCATTAACTACTTGTATATTTTGGAGATTCATCCTTTGTCAGTTGTTCTGTTTGCTATTATTTTCTCCCATTCTGAAGTCTGCCTTTTCACCTCAGTTATAGTTTCCTTCATTGTGTAAAAGCTTTTAAGTTTAATTAGGTCCCATTTGTTTATTTTTGTTTTTATGTCCATTACTCTGGGAGGTGGGCCATAGAGGACCTTATTGTGATTTATATCATAAAGTGTTCTGCCTATGTTTTCCTTTAAGAGTTTTATAGTTTCTGGTCTTACATTTAGATCTTTAATCCATTTTGAGTTATTTTTGTGTATGGTGTTAGAAAGTGTTCTAGTTTCATTCTTTTACAAGTGGTTGACCAGTTTTCCCAGCACAACTTTTTAAAGAGACTGTCTTTTCTCTATTGTATATTTTTACCTTCTTTGTCAAAGATAACGTGGCCACAGGTGTGTAGATTTATCTCTGAAGATTCAGTGTTTTTAATCTACATTTCTGTCCCCAATGGCCCCATGCATAGACAGAGATGCTATATTAAAAAATACATTCAGGTTGGTTACTGATCATAACACCTCATGGTTTATTTTGAGAACAAATCCACACCTGGTTAAACAAGACAGATATAAGTTGATCCTTGAATAGCATGAAAAAATGAGATTTTTTCTGAAGTCTCTCAGAACCATGACTACAAAATCTGAAAAATTAAACAATATGCTCAAATTTAACAAAAGGTTTCTTGCAACTTAAATTGATTACCAGTAGTGCCCAGGTTCAGTTTATGTCTCAATTCCTTGCCTGCCAGTTAATGGAGGCATGGCCCAGAATTGGCAAGAACCATTTATCACATGTCCCCAGTCACACACTTAAGTTAGGACAACACAATGTTTCTCTTAGATTGGAATAAGAAATTTGATTTCTGTCTCACGAGTACATTTGATACATCAGTTTGTCTCTGATGGCATATTCTTGCCAAAATCATGTACTGATTATAATTCTTTGGATAATAATAATAAAGCTAGTTGATCATAATACATTGATCCCTTAAGTGGAGTTAATCGCAGTAGGCTGAAGCTGTAACTCACACCATAAGTTACATAGCAGCTGAGCTATGAATAAGACACCATCAATATGCTGATTAAAACATGTGACTTTTCATGCAGAAATACACCAGCACTTCAATACTGAAAAACTACTTTACTACTGTGATTATTTGAGGGGGGGGAAAAAAAAAGACCTGACTGTTTAATTTTTCCAAGTAAAACTCTCAGTGAATTCACTGAGAAGTTTTCCTAAGTAAATAGTGCAGAAATAGCTCATTTAATTTTTCCTGAGGTATTTTATGGTTATATAATAAAGTAGAATACACATGCCCAATAAAATTTGCTACGAGTCAGCTAAGGGATCTGTACTTAATTTTTTTATTGTGTACAAATACTTGAGGTATAGAGCTTCATTTACTTATTATTTATTGTTATTTCCTATCTTGACATAAGAACTATCCTACAAGGTATCTGATAAATATAGCAAAACCGAAGAATCATTCCGTCTTCTCCATTAAATTTGCATCTGTGTTCCCCATGATGACTCTGCATTTTATTCTCTTTCATATTTCAGAGTGGGTATGTCACATCTGAAATACATGAAAGAGAATTACACTATGAAGCAAAGCCTTAACACACAGAAGTGCCAAACTGATGAAAACAACAAATTGAAAAGAAATGAAGCAAGCTCTAATGAACAGGCAAACATGACTCTTTTAGCACAGAAAAATCAATGAGGTGAAACAGTTTCCTCATCAAATGAAGAAGGTGAAAATCAACCTATCATTAAACCTTATAATTTCTCACTTCATACCAACAATACACATGGTACCACCATTTTAAAATGTCTGATTTCCACCACTGAAAGATATGTTTCTTTATCAACTCCCATTTATTTGTTAACTCTTCTCATCTTGATTTTTTGGAGTGTTTCAGCAGTCAGCCATGACCTTCTAGTTATCAAAACCAAGTACCTTCTTTAAGTCTATACTACTCACAACAGCTGTAGTATTTGAAACTCTTCTATCTTGGTTTCGAGGAGACTACATTCTTCTTACCCTCTTTTCAACTGCTTAACAGTTTCTTTAAAATATCCTGTGGTGTTCACTGTAGAATGAATGTTTGTTCCCCTACCTGTAAATTTATATGTTAAAACTCTAACCTTTTAAATGATGGGGGTGTGGGGCCTTTGGGAGGAAACTGGGTCACAAGGGCTCCACCCTCATGCATGGAATTAATGCCCTAGAATAAGAGACACAAGAACTGGTTCTTTCTCTGCTCTATACCCTGTGAGGATACAACGAGGGCACAGCCATCTGCAAACCAGGAGAACCCTCAGCAGATATCAACTCTGCTAGTGCCTTGATCTCTGACTTCCCGTCTCCAGAACTGAGAGAAATAAACTCATGTTGCTAAGTCTATGGTATTACTATACAGAGAGAGGAGAAGTCTGAACTCCTATGGGCTTCTCTGGTGGCTCAAAGGACAAAGCGTCTGCCTGCAATATGGGAGACCTGGGTTCGAACCCTGGGTCAGGAAGATTACCTGGAGAAGGGAATGGCAACCCACTCTGGTACTCTTGCCTGGAAAATCCCATGGATGGAGAAGCCTGGTAGGCTATAGCCCATGGGGTTGCAAAAGAGTCGGACATGACTGAGCGACTTCACTTTCACTTACATATACATATATATGTGGGGGGAGTGTATATACATATATACGTGTGTGTGTTTTCCCTACCACTTTTATATCATTCATAAAAGATAGAAATGTTCAAAGGTTTTGCCTTTCATATCTTCTTTTTTACCCTTCCTGCATTTTTCTCCCTACTTCTCACCTAACACTTTTAGAATTTCAACTATAGTCCCTATGCAGTTGACTCCAGAATATTTATCTATAGTTCTATTTCTTTTCCAAGCCCCAGTCTTGAACTTCAGCTTCCAGTAAGGTATCTATGTAAACATCCTATGGGCATGAACTGCCTGGCCTCACGCTGCCCTTGTGATCATTTGTTCATCCAGTCCACAAACAGTGGACTTGCTATGATGCAGACACTTTATTCATCACCCAGGATACAAGGGTGAGTAGGACGCAGCCATGGTCCTTGTGCTACTCGCAATGGACACACACAAATAGATACATATAATAAAACATGACATCAGTACCAAAGACCAAAGATCTGTAGGGACACACAGCAGGTTCTTCTTATAATCTGCTCTCCTAGTTGTATCACATTTATCAGCCTTCTAAACCCCAAATCTCAAGATTGATTCTTGACTCCTTCAGCTGACCATTTCTTTTACATCTAAATCTGGTTTGTAGAAGCTCTTGCTTTCGACTCCTTTGCTCTGGAGTGCATCCCCTACTGTACAACTCTAATAATCTCAGTTCCTTTTGTCTCTGGTTTCCTTAACACACAGTAAGGACTCTCTACAATTCAGTATCAACATATTTTCTCTTCCTTTTTAATACATGCCAACACTCACAATTAAGTTAGGCAACATACACTTCCCAAACAAGTCTTTTGGCTATTTTTTTTTCCCCTCCTAATGAATTACTGTTGCCCCTGGCTCAGAAAATTAAACCTCAGTATATTATCTAAGTTTATGTCAAATCTCAGTTGCATGATAAAATTTGCTAATGCTTCTATTAAAGAAAACAACAACAACAACAAAAAAAGGCTTTCCAGGTGGCTCAGTGCTAACGAATCTGCTTGCCAATGCAGGAAATGTAGGAGATGCTGTTTCAGTTCCTGGGTCAGGAAGATCCTCTGGAGGAGGAAATGACAACCCACTCCAGTTTCTTGCCTGTAAAATCCCATGACAGAGGCCCCCGGTGGAGTATAGTCCATAGGGTCGCAAAGAGTTGGAAAGGACGGAGCACGCACGCACGAGCTAAACATCACTTTCTTCTCTGAGTTCCCAGGGACCTCTGTTTGCATAGCTTTCAAACGTAGGATATTATGAGATGTGCTACAGTTCCACACATACTTATTCACACACAGTTATTCTCCTTATTAGACCAGGAGAGAGCGTACTAGAAAGAGCAAGTTTTCAGGATAAGATGGATCTGCCATTTACAAACTAATAGCTTGTTCAAGTTACTTAACCTCTCTGAGTCTTCATTTTCTCATCCATAAAATTAAATGTGATAAATAATGTAAAGTACCTTGTAGGGTACATGGAATATTGCAGGTACTCAATATAAAGTCTAGCTATAATAATAATGAAGGCTGTAAGTATAAGCTTATTGTAGAAGGAACTATGCTCTTCTAGTCCATTATTATTTTGACAGGATCTTTAGCCCTTTGCCTGTACTTGACCTTCAATGAATGCAGTTCCTATGAATGAATATATAGATGTTATACTACCTCACAATATAGTTCTCTTTCTCAGAACATGTCAGAGCTGCTTCAGGACATGGATTGTGCTCTTCAAAAAGCAACCTCTACACTACCTAGAAAACAGAAGTTTGCCACACAATTGCTTCATTATACGCTTTCATTCATGCTTTTGAAGTAATTTTGGAAATGAAATATTTGTACAATTTAAAATGTGTACAAGGCTTACTTTTAAAATAAAGTGTATGGATATAATACACATTTGTAATTTTTGTACAGTTTTGAAGCTATTAATATCATCTTGAAATGGTCAATCTCCTTTTCTATCAACAAATGTCTTATCAAATAGTAAATATTTTATATCATAAGGAATATTTTGAAGTAACCACTCAACACATGGAGGTGGCTATTTTTTCAAATGCTCTGCAAATATATAATGATGTTTTATATGGCATTTTAAAATATTTTGGCAGGGTAAATACTTTCCTATGTCCCTCTGCAGTTAAGGTAATACTTTTTCAAAAAAGGCAAAACTATTACTCTTATATGACTTTCAGAGGAAAAATAGTCCAGTTTCCATTCAACTTTATTATTGATGGAACTAATAAGATGAGAAAATCAGCCCAAAGAATATTTGAGAAACTAGAGATTCATAGGCAATATTAAGATAAGATTTCTGGGTTCGATATGAAATTTGATGGTGTCCAGCAGGGCCATGAACTGGAATCTTTGGGGTTGTTTCATTTAGAAACATCTGTATCTCTACTAGGCAAAAACCTGTAAGTTAACTTCTATTTCTATAGAGCTGTAAAACAGCACTTATAAAAGAGTCAAACCAGGACTGCTCAGAGAGAATATCCAGGGCTATCTCTTCCCTTTGTCTGTTTCAGATAATACTACCAACATAGCCACGTTTGATACTGAAGTAATATCAACCAAGATACATTTGCATGTATTGGCAACACTGGAAAGAAATATTTATTCCTTTCACTGGAATACTCTGTATCTTCATCTGCTGTGTTTGCTTTAAAGAAATGAATATCCCCACAACAAACTCCCCTAGAATGCTCTTGTGGAACTTCTAGAAAGTCTATAAAGAATGAACAACATCTGAAGAGCTGAGAAAGAAGAGAACACAATCAAATATACTTGTGGAAGTGAATTGAAATGAATCAAATGAAAAGAATTCTACACGTAACCCACTGCTTCCTAATGATCCATATTTCCTGGCAGGTCTAATCACTCATCTAAATCAATTAATCAATTACCTATACATTTACTAATGTTACTAATAACCCCAGATTTTTACCTTACAGGAAATATAGCATATGCATCAACAGCAGTACACTTTATCATAAAATGTGAATTAAAATAGCACAAATTAAAAAAAAAACTGTCAAAGTAGTAAAAGGCCTATTTTTAGTATACTATTCTTACACTTATTCATTAAGTTGGAGTTTCCCTGGTGGCTCAGGCAGTAAAGAATATACCTGTAATGCAGGAGACCACGGTTTGATCCCTGGGTTGGGAAGATCCCCTGGAGAAGGGAATGACTACCCATTCCAGCATTCTTGCCTGGAGCATTCATTAAGGTGTAGTGCAAAGAACTGCATGGTTGTATTTGTAAACACATCATTGAGTCTTTCTGTCCCTGATTGACTTATTGTATTTCCAACGGTACTGGCCTTGAATTAATGCTTTTCTATATCCGTTCAGACATTTAATATGTGCTTCAAATATAATGTCTCTAAAGCATTCCTGACCTTGCCATTCTTGTTTTCACTTCTCCGTCTCAGTGAGAGGCACCCCATCTAGCCAGTGGCTTACACCAAATAAATAGGCAGCCTCCTCTAGTCTTTTCCTTTTCCATGCTCAACAGAGTCCATCACTACCTTATAATGACTTCTGACCCCAATATGGAAAAAAAAAAATCAAAATGTTATCAAGACCTAGAGATTAAATCACATAGAATCTACTATGTAACTTCCTGAGCCCTCCTGGGCAACAGGTTTCCCACAAACAGTTCTCACAGAAGGTAACTTCCTGCTGAGTTACCTTTTTTCCAGATTTTTCTGTAGCTAGTTTTCTGCATTACTCATATCATTCTCAGAGAAGTTTCTGACTGCCTTCTCCAAAATGCATCCCCCAAATTTTCTATATCTTAATCTACTTGCAGATATCTTTTCTACTTTTCCTTGTGTCTCTATCTACTGGCTAAATTTCATTGTTTACTTTCATGCTTACTTCTTATCTAACTTTTCCCATTACAATGAAAGTTTCATATAAGAAGGATTTTTCATTTTTTGAAGTATCCCCAGTGCCCCCCACGACAGTACTTGGTACCCGGCAGGCATTGACTAAATATATGTTGAANTTTTCCTTGTGTCTCTATCTACTGGCTAAATTTCATTGTTTACTTTCATGCTTACTTCTTATCTAACTTTTCCCATTACAATGAAAGTTTCATATAAGAAGGGTTTTTCATTTTTTGAAGTATCCCCAGTGCCCCCCACGACAGTACTTGGTACCCGGCAGGCATTGACTATATGTTGAATGGATAAATTTAAAATAAATGGCTCAGATGATAACATGGCAAATAGTAACCTAAAAATTAATTATAATTTTTTCACTAATATGTATGATTAAAAATGCTGAAATCAAACACTGTATAATTTTTCAGGAGCTTTATTGCCTGTATTTACAGGAAACAACTGTCAATAGGACAGTTTTATCCTATTAATATAGAAGAAACCAATAGTCATAACTGAGACATCATACTTACTAAAGCAAATGATTTGGTAAAACTTTAAGAAATACACAAAATGATTTATGTTCAAAACCATTAGAGTCTATATCATTTGTTAAAATGTAAAGCATTGATTACTTGACTTTTCCTAATTCTATATTTATAAACATATTCTTCTAATAATAAAATTCTGATAAAAACATAGTTTTAAAATTTACCTACCACTTTAATTTTACATATTCTGACCTTAGGCAGAAACTTTTAAGCTCCCATATTTCAAATCTGTGTCCCCAAAATAACCAAATAGAAAAATTTAATACATATTTCAAATCTCTTAATGAGAGCTATTAAAAGAAATCAAAGTATTCATTCTAGAGGTTAGTAAAAAACCAGAATCCTAATTTTATAATTTGACAAATGGAACGAGTAATTATCCTAATGTAAAATCATTACACCTTACAATAATTAATACTATGCCTCATTTTGTTTTTGTTAATATGGATCTGCATTATATTCTTACTCTCAAAGACGAAACAGAAATTAAAAATTCCATTAAGCACTTTGAGAAATGTGATCAAAAACTAGTAGGTTTTCATTAGAACATCATGCCTCAGTGACAACTTTTCACTTTTGATGGATTTGTTTGACCTCAAGAATAGCCATAGACCTGGCTATGAGAAAAAGTTGAGCCAGAAAACATTTATTCCAAGACTCCCCCTGGGTAAGAGGGGCTTGACTACAGCTCTGACTCATCATCTCCTATAACGGAAGGCATCACTTGCCATTTTTAACATGATAACTAAACCGTAACTCAGTCTCCAAGGGTAACAGAAATGACATGCAAGCCTGAAGGTTTGAAGATTATGGTCTCCACCCTTTCCTTGAAGAAGTGAAGCGAAGCAAAGTCGCTCAGTTGTGTCCGACTCTTTGTGATCCCGTGGAAGGTAGCCCACCAGCCTCCTCTGTCCATAGCATTCTCCAGGCAAGAATACTGGNCCATGTGCATAATGTAGATGTCCTTCTACTCTCTGACAAATACTTAAAATGCTTTTATCTACAGTATGCATTTCAAATATAGCTTTTTTTAGGGTGATTTATTCAGATCATTTTGATAGTAGAATACGGTCACTTCAGAGTTATATTTACTCTGAAAGTAAAATGTTTCCTTTTTGACTTGGAATCATTAAGAGCTTGAGATAATCTGCCATTTCATAAGCCATAAATTTAAAATCAACACAGTAGCATTTCTGCATGGCTTGTTTAGCAAAAAACAAACTCAAAGGTAACCTATTTTTGTTTCCCTTTATATATGTGTAACATTTCAGATAAACTATCATTCTGGGTTAACGTTATTTATTTTAATAGCATTTGAAGGTCAATACTAACAGGCTTTATTTTCTTTCAAAAAGAAAACTAGTTCATAGAAAGTATTCTAACATGATACATCTGTGTTAATAGGGGGAAGAAGTTAAGTGAACCAGCAAGTAGGCGATTTAGTAAATATGAATAAGGTTCAAAGAGTAGAAGGTGAGAAAAGAAGAATTCATCAGTTTGTTGTTGCTATTGCTAGAACAACCATATCTAGGACTATGCTTCTATTTTTAAGACAAAAACATATAATATAAATAATAATAGTTAAGTGTCTCTAAGCACCATGACAATTATTGTTTTTGCTAGAAATATTAGGACTCAAAAAGATATTGATAGATTGAGTGATGGGCAGAAAGTAACAGATATTTAATAAGGAAATTAAATTCATAATTTAAGAACTTTATTTTATGAACATATAATCTTGTGAAAGCATTCCAATATTTTAAGGACAGGGAAAATCTCCTATAACAGAGCAACAGAGTGAGGCCCTGGACACCTAGAATATTGCTCTATATTCTTAAAGCACTATTGATACGCACTGCGGGAGCCCTGTTTTCATCACTCTCATAATGATGGAGGTTTGCCTTGATCTCAGAACACTTTCATTTTTCATCTAAAAATGTATGTAAGCCCAGATACTGACTAATATATCAGTAAAATGTAGCTAAACACTTCCCCAGCTTTTAATCACCCTATACTATGCAAGGTAATACAATACATGTACCTCAATTAAGTCCACACTGCAGAAAATTTAACTTTTAATGCGTCTGATTTCTGGGTCTCAGAAAAATTTTCCGACACACTACAGAATCTAATTTCATGTGAAGGCAAACACGGGATTATATTCTTAGGAAACACTGCCTAATATTTATTTAATAACCTTTTTGAAAATCCTACTGAAGATGGAAACTGTACAACGTCTGCTCTCAGACCACAATGGAATTAAGATAACGATAATAGGAAAAATTTCAAAAATAAGTAGAGATTAAATAACATGTTTCTAAATAACACATGAGTCAAAGAAAGAACCTCAAGAGAAATTTAAGTGTTTTGAACCAAATGAAAATGAAAGCACAACTTATCAAAATTTTTGAGATGCAGTGAAAGTGTGCTTAGAGGAAAATATAAGGTATTTAAGGCATATATTAGTAAATATGAAAGATCAAAGATTAATCAACTTCATTTAGACCTTAAGCAACTAGAAAAAGAGGAAACTCTATCAAACTTGAAACTTTCCCCCTAGAATCAGGAAAAAGGCAGGGGTATCCCCTCTCAGAACTCTTTGTCTTCATTGTACTAGAAAACCTTGTTAGTGCAATAGGGCGGAGTAAAGAAATAAATGGTATACAGATTAGGAAGACATACAACTGTCACTGTCCACATAGGGCATGATCATCTATGTAGAAAATGTGAAAGAAAATTGCCAAAACCTTCTTGGGATCAATAAGAAATTATAGCAAGACTATTAGGATACAACGTTGAACAAGTGGAATTTGAAATTAAAACATAAGCCTTTGCATTAGCACTCCTCCAAATGAGATACCTAGGTATAAATCTAACAAAATCTGTACAAGATCTTTATGAGAAAACTACAAAAATCTGCTGGTTTAAATGAAAGGATTAANTGAAAGAAAATTGCCAAAACCTTCTTGGGATCAATAAGAAATTATAGCAAGACTATTAGGATACAACGTTGAACAAGTGGAATTTGAAATTAAAACATAAGCCTTTGCATTAGCACTCCTCCAAATGAGATACCTAGGTATAAATCTAACAAAATCTGTACAAGATCTTTATGAGAAAACTACAAAAATCTGCTGGTTTAAATGAAAGGATTAAATGAATAGAGAGATATTCTAAGCGTACGGGTGGTGGTGGTTTAGTTGCTGAATCATGTCCAACTCTTTGAGATCCATTGGACTGTAGCCCGCCAGGGGGCTCCTCTGTCTGTAGAATTCACCAGGCAAGAACACTGGAGTGGTTTGCCATTTCCTTCTCCAGGGGGTCTTCCCGACCCAAGGATTGAACCCAGGTCTCCTGCATTGCAGGAAGACACTTTACCATCTGAGCCACCAGGGAAGCCCTGTGAGATGAATACTATCCTAAAATTTTTTTAGAACAATGTGGGGTAAAAAGTGATCCTTTTATTCCAATAAATAACATTTCAACTGTGGAAACTAAACCCTCATTGCATGAAAAAACATCAAAATTTCTGTGTGAAGCAAAGTTTATATCCTTAAATATTATGGTTTTAGTCATCAAAAACCAATCAAATTTTTTAAATACTTTCAAAATACAGGATACTTCCACACTTACATGTGAAATTTTGTGGAAGTGTCATAAAATGTAGTACCATTATGATGAAATATTTAAAACTGATTTCCAAAAGAAAAATACATTTTCATTTTAGATATTATAATTGGATTAGTTTTAGCATGTTAGTTAAAATTCTTGGGAATAATTCCAAGAAGAGAGCCTCCAGCAGGAAAGAGCAAGCAGCTGGGGGACCCTCAGCTAAGAGCAAGCACTCCATTAGAAAGCCACTGTCCTGACTCGCACTTGCTTCTGGGCTCTGTGACCTTGAACAAGTCACTGCACCTCTTTGAGTCTCAACTTTGGCAACTATAAGGCATAAAGAGAAAAGAAACAGAACAGCAGCAACAACAAAAGCTACAGGATGATCTCAAAAGAAACCTCCATGTCTTAGCTTCATGATTATACCACTTAAGAACCTCATTCCTGCAAGAAACTTGCAGTAGATGACAAGAATGTAAAAAAAAAAAAAGATCCATTTTGCCTGGAGAATTCCATGGACAGAGGAGCCTGGCAGGCTAAAGTTCGTGGAGGTGCAAAGAGTTGGACACAAATGAATGACTAACACACAGACGCACACAGAACTTTGGGGTCATTTTATTATTTTTTTTTAATAATGAGCTTTTCTCCAGCAGTTGAAAGTAGGGACCTGAACTTGGTGGTGCATTAACCCTGTAAATTCCTGAAGAATATTGTCTACTCTGCCTTTCCAATGTGCATCCATTTCTGATGGACTTATATACTGGATACAGCGTGATGGAACAGAAGCGGGATATACCTAATTTTGGCTTCCCTGGTGGCTTGAAGAGTAAAGAATCTGCCTGCAATGTTGGAGACTCGAGTTCAATCCCAGGGTCAAAAAGATTCCCTGGAGGAGGACATGGAAACCCATTGCAATATGTTTGCCCAGAGAATCCCACGAACAGAGGACCCTGGCAGGCTATAGTCCATGGCGTTGCAAACAGTCAGATAGAATATTTTCATACTGAATTTATACTTTACTTCAAAATTTTTACTTAAAATACTTTTCTTGACACAAGTCAATCTCCATTTCAAGATGCTTTCCAAATTTAGCAATGAAGATGATCAAAACCTTTTTTTTTCCAAGCAAAATTTGAGAAATAATGACAGTCAGCTAGAATTTATGACAAACTTGCCTTTTTGAACATGTGCACAAACCCAGCAGATTCTGTGGACATGTCAAATTGGTGATGTGAAATGAAGCAATTTTAAAAAGAAGCCTGACAGGATCAAATCAAATGATTTACCCTGGGTTTCCATCTCCAAAACATTTCTTGAGGAAATGATAGTTTGGGAAATGGTTGCTTTTCATTTCTTTTTCCTCAGATATCTGTGTTCCCACCTAGAGTCAAATAAACATTACCACTTTGTTCTACATGTTGGCAATCATCTGAGTCAAGCCCGCCACTTTTGAGAAACAGAAGAAAATGGTGGCTACACCCACAGACTAGAGTCAAGACTCTAGGTAGACCTTTACCAATGCGTATATGATGCAGTCTCTGACAGCCAAGGAGAAGGCCATGCCAACCCACTCCAGTACTCTTGCCTGGAAAGTCCCAGAGACAGAGGAGCCTGGTAGGCTGCAGTCTATGGGATCACAAAGAGTCAGAAATGACTGAGCGACTTCACTTTCACTTTTCCTTTCCTGCATTGGAGAAGGAAATGGCAACCCACTCCAGTGTTCTTGCCTGGAGAATCCGAGAGATAGCGGAGCCTAGTGGGCTGCCGTCTGTGGGACTGTACAGAGTTGGACACTCCTGACGCGACTTAGCAGCAGCAGCAGCAGTAGCTGACACCCAAAGTTTCCAAACATGCAATTAATATCACGTCCTGATGTCAGTATATGCCACTACAAAGTTCAGCAATAATATATTCAGCATGATTAAAGTGATATGACTGCAAAGTGAATAAAACCCCTTTAAATTCTGACTTCCATGGGGTCGCAAAGAGTTGGGCATGGCTTAGCAACTGAACAACAACAAATTCTGACTTGGTCTTGGTACATATTTAAGTTGCCAAAGTAAAGAAAATGCAATTCAAATTGGTTTTCCATCAGACATCCATCAAGTCATTCCAACTTTCCATAAATAGGTGAAAGTTGCTCAGTTGTGTCTGACTCTTTGTGACCCCATGGGCTGTATAGCCCATGGAATTTTCCAGGCCAGAATACTGGAGTGAGTAGTCTTTTATTTCTCCAGGAGATCTTCCCCACCCAGGTCTGCCACATTGCAGGTGGATTCTTAAATACTGGAGTGGGTAGCCTATCCCTTTTCTAGCGGATCTTCCCGACGAGGAACTGAACCTGGGTGTCCTGCATTCCAGGCGGATTCTTTACCAAATGAGCTACCAGGTAAGTCCATCTCATCAATCTGCAACCTCACAAAAGTATTCTCCCAACATTTACTAGGAGACTAGGTCTTGCCCTCCATGGACTTTAAACACTGCAGAACTCCATTGGTTGGAAAATATTGGTGAAGATTCTGATTTCATATTTGGACTTTTCTATACTCAAAACTTTTCACTGTGTTTTTTACTATCTTCCCAAGGTCAGGACTCTTCTGTTGGACAGTCTCAATATAATAATTGAAGTCATCTAGACTATTACAGCTGGTCAACTTTTATCCTTTGCTCCTAATTACTTCCAGATGCAATCTAATTAAACCCACCAGGTGTCTCCCCTCCGGTTAGAATACCTCATAGGTTTCTTGCTATGAATAAAATACAGAAAAATGGAATGCCAAGCATGTAATGAACGCTTCATGGAGAGTGTGATAGGTAGGGTTTAAAAGAATTTTTTTTGGATGATTATAATAGAAGGATTGAGAATAAATTAACTAAAAAATGTGTAGGCAGTGATGTACAAGATTATTCTGTCGTTCTATGCTCATAAACATTATTATTGCAAAGTTACTTTTCTTAATCTAACTGAAAAATGGTATTCACTCATCATGTTAAATATAACAATAAAACTAAAAAGTACTATGTGGGATTATTCAAATAGAACATACTATTTACATTAACTTTCTCAAGGATAGGTACATAATAAAATAAGCACTATGATGAAATTAGAATAGCTTTTTAAAATATAATCTATTGCTTTTAAAACAACATAAGGTGATATTCTGATGCAATATTCTAAGACTGAAGCAATTAAAAAAAATATTCTCAAACTATTCAATAGTCTAGTATTTAAAAAGAGATATTGCTGTCACTAAATATTTTTCAATCTCAGAAAGTAATTTTAAAGTATTTTTCTCCTAACTCCAATGTGTCTTGTGGTATCTAAGTGCAGTTTAATTTAAATAAATTACATAAATATAGTCTATATTTAGATAAAATTTACATATAAATTTAAGCAAATTACATAAGTGTGAATACATAATATGTAATATTTATATTGCCTAATAGCTTATCCTACAACCTTGTATGATTGGACATAAGAGAGACTCATTTGAGACTAGTATATTTGAAGTAAATTTTGTTGGAATTGGAAGTTGTTAATTCATCTTAAAAATCTACAATATAAACATTCTTTGGCTTCTAAAAGAGTGAAAAGGAATTATTTTTATGTATCATATCATTTTAGTTTTCATCTTTTTAAGCTTTATCATGTTAATTTTTTTAGTATTTAATATGAAATCTTTCATGTTACTATATTTAACAATTTCATAAGCATTGATGTGTATGGATATGACTAACCATCAGGCTAAAACCAAAGATGTGATAAAGTTACTATCTATAGATGATAAAGTCACTGACTGATAAAACAAAGTCCAAAGATCAAATCATTAACCTGTAAGGTAATTCCTTGTTTCTCAT
>SJYA01003270.1:3969157-4082958 GCA_006410615.1 Neotragus moschatus
TCCTTTTGATAATTTTTATTTTCATTTTTTTCTCATAATAGCAAAATATTTTCCATGTTTAAGAACCAGTATTTGACATATTGAAGTATTTTAAAACAACTTAAGCATTATAATTAATTCAAAGGAAACAATGTAAAAACACTGAGCAAAAATAGAGAGCAAATAGAAAATTCACTTTGCCATCCATTCACTTTTCTATCCATAATTATGTGTTCAATGAATGCATTTTTATGTTATGTTGATATAAAATATGCAGAAGGCAATGGCACCCCACTCCAGTACTCTTGCCTGGAAAATCCCATGGGCAGAGGAGCCTGGTAGGCTGCAGACCGTGAGGTCACAAAGAGTCAGACACGACTGAGCGACTTCCCTTTCACTTTTCACTTTCATGCATTGGAGAAGGAAATGGCAACCCACTCAGTGTTCTTGCCTGGAGCATCCCAGGGACAGGGGAGCCTGGTGGGCTGCCGTCTATGGGGTCGCACAGAGTCGGACACGACTGAAGTGACTTAGCAGCAGTAGCAGTAGCAGATATAAAATAACTGAAAATTCTGAATCTGCTTCCTTCCATCAGTTAAAAAATAATGATGTATCTTATGGGTGAGATTACATTGATCTTTAAATCCCACTTATTACTATTTAGAATTTGGTTTTTATTCAAATGTGATGACTAAATGCTTACTTATACTCTATTCTGTTGTTAAGGCATTTTATAACAACATTTTTCTTAGACTTATTTGAAACTATACATATATTCACATTTTTATAAAGTAAATTTGTAATCGGCAACCCCCAATACAGTCCAGAAGACTGGTCCTAATGTTAACAGCTATATTTGATTTAAAATCATCAATCTATATAATTATCACTTTACTGGCATATCTTTAACTAATTTTTCAAAAGCTCAATTATGGAAGGCAACATTGCACAATGGTAAACTCTAATTGTTTTCTTATATTAGATAATACCTGTTCTTGAATAAAAAGCCAACATACTCAAAAAATAAACAAACGAGAAATATCCTGGAGTCTTTTTCTTTGCTATTCCTAGAAATTCTTAATGATCAGGGTAGGTTGTGCTTTTGATATTTCTTCTCTGGACTTGCTCACATACACTTCAAGGCTGCAATAACTAGATTAAAGTAATAACACACCAAGTGTAGCTTCAGGCTACAGTTTTAGCTGACACAAATCATCTTTCACTGGACACACTATATAGTCTGTAACACAAGATGACTTTGCTGGAAAAGCTAGTGTTTGCCAAGCTGGGGTTACATTTATATACTGTCTTCAATTTGCAACTAGGCACCATGAGTTTTTGAGTGTCTGTGATAAAATGGGGCTGATGGAGTTAAGATGTCTTAATTATATCTCTAAATCACATCAGCTTTAACCAGTATATCATATGATTAAATGCCATCTCATCTGGTTTCCTATAAGTTTCTGAGAATTTTTGGCTGCTTGTCAATTTAGGCTCATTTATTCCTTTAAAATAGCACATTTGTCTCCAGTTTGGAAAAAAATCAAACTGGTAGTTTAAATGCAAAAATAAACAATTTGTATATCTGGCAGGGATATAAAAGGTTGTAACAAAATGTACTCACATCATAAAAATGTCTATCCTAATGGGACAGAAAATGAAATTTTGGTGTTTGATTTTTACTGATCTGCTTTTCAAAATCTCTACTTACAAATATGTTAACAAACAAGTTTGAAACATTGACTGTTTATCTATTTAAAAGTCAGGTATGAAGGATTTATGATTTAGTTGGTAACGTTGAGTCCAGGAAGAAATATATAATATATGCTTCGAGAAGTATCAGATTGTATGAGATTTTTCTATAGGTATTTCTACTTTATGTAACTTAAACACTTATTTCTCTTATTACAAAGAATGAAACACAGGTGATTCAAGAGTTATCATTCAGGGAAACATACTATTGATAATACAGTTATAATATTACCTGTATTTATATATTAAATGTTGTCTATTTTCTAAAGAAAATAAGAAATTAATTAATTCTGTACAACTACAGAAGGAAATGGTTTTGTCAGAATATCCCAATTTTACAACATTCTCCCCACCTCTCATTCCTGAAGTTATTACCACATGCTTTTTAAAACACAGAAGAATAATATTTGTCAGACTTTAAAGCACATATAGACTTTAGAGTATATTGAAATATTTTGGAATGTGTGTTATGATATATTACCAAAAACACATTCTTTCATANTCAGGTATGAAGGATTTATGATTTAGTTGGTAACGTTGAGTCCAGGAAGAAATATATAATATATGCTTCGAGAAGTATCAGATTGTATGAGATTTTTCTATAGGTATTTCTACTTTATGTAACTTAATCACTTATTTCTCTTATTACAAAGAATGAAACACAGGTGATTCAAGAGTTATCATTCAGGGAAACATACTATTGATAATACAGTTATAATATTACCTGTATTTATATATTAAATGTTGTCTATTTTCTAAAGAAAATAAGAAATTAATTAATTCTGTACAACTACAGAAGGAAATGGTTTTGTCAGAATATCCCAATTTTACAACATTCTCCCCACCTCTCATTCCTGAAGTTATTACCACATGCTTTTTAAAACACAGAAGAATAATATTTGTCAGACTTTAAAGCACATATAGACTTTAGAGTATATTGAAATATTTTGGAATGTGTGTTATGATATATTACCAAAAACACATTCTTTCATATATTATTTCTCTTCCTTTAATCACTTTGATTCACAAAATACAAACTTGGTATTTTGAGGTAAATCTATTTATAAAAAGAAACATTTGCACAAAAATAACAATACATGTATACATAAAAACATATGCATTCAAAGGTATTAGTTTGATGGCCATGTAGTTTCTAAGACTTTTTATGGTAATAGAATAGTGATGCGATTTCTTTGTCTTAGGAGATCACATGAGATTTCTCACAAGGAGCCAGGACTTAATAGGTCAATGACCCACATGTTTGGGGTTCATTCTCAGCATTCATTTACACCTTCTTAATCCTTGGAGTAATGCCTACTAATTAGGTATAAATTATTTTCAAATTAGCCCTGGTATAGGCAGTAATAATTATTTATGAAATATTACTGAAGAACACTAGAAGCTACTTCACAAAATGAAATAGCTATCTCTTAAATTGTTCTTTGAACAGGCAACAATGTAGGTGATTAACAGATGTAATTCCTAATGGAATTGTGAGTTTTATGGAAATGATCTGAGCTAAAAATAAATATTTAAATCTAGAATAGGTTTCCCTGAGTTCTAGTCTCTTTGTTTCCAAAGTTAAGTGGGCCTGGGCAAATTTTAAAACATAGTGCTAATAGGAAAACCACATAGCTAGCAATGCTGTCTGGTCATAATGTTGCCTACCTGGAAAAACCGGCTAAAACCTAGGTGGAGATTAATCATCTCCTTTGGAGGCTGAAAGAAAATTAGGCTGTATTTCATACAGAAATAAAATGGGCCAGTTTTTCAATTCTGTTCTTAAGTGGAATAAGAAAAGTTTTACTTAAGAACAGCCCCAATACTTACATATCAAGGAGAATAAATCAATGGGTCGAAATCTTCTGTTATCATTTAGACCCAGAAAAGAAGTTAGAAAAGTTGGAGCCCGGGTACCTGTCTTCAGGAAGTTTAGTCATGTCTGATGCATTCAGACTTCATGTACCCATGATATGTGTATATGTATGAGCTACGTATTATCTCTGATGTAAGCTGCACACATATGGATGTGCATGTATGTGTGATACATGCCCACATGTCTGATGTATGTGTACTGTGCATGCATCATGTATGTTATGGTTAATAAGATTTCAGTCTTATTTTCCTTTGTCTGAGGACAGGAATTTCCTTGCAATTGTGCAAGATAAAGACCCTAGATGATAGATAATGTACAAAATAAGCTAAGTTGTTGCTGCAGTACTTAGACACCAGCTCTGAGACAAATGTCCCACTTAAAATAGTCTGTTTTCATGCTATTAGGTTCTATGTTTCTTCCAGCATGTTCAGTCTCCTTAATTCACTTCTCCAGACCCCAGTTAAAATAAAATGACTTTTCTTTGCTTTCTCTGACATCAGTCTTTCTTCATCCACCTCAGTTCTTCTTGTATTGCTTTTCTTTTTACGTCCTAGATTCCTAAGACTTTTCCACTTAGCTCATGAGCCATCTTCCCTTGCCTAAGAACATTTCTAATTTTCAGTACTACCTAAGATGAATCCATTATATTTGTTAACATTTGGAAACCTGTGATAGTAATAAAAAGGTAAATAAAACCATGGTAAAACATCACCTTCTGTAAGTATTCACTGTCAATATAATTTGCTAATGTATAAAAAATGCAACTAAACATTGAAATTTATAATATTCTCCTTAGGAAATCACACTAAGGCTACTGAAATAAATTGGAGATACATTGCTATAGTTCTAGAAAAGTTGTTTTCCTGTCAGTATAAATCATTAGTATACTGCAATTACACTTTCAGTTAGCAAGTATCAGATTTTACAAGTTTCTTTTTTACTGGTGATTTATTACTGAATTACGACTATGTTAGCAATAAAATTATTTTTCCTTTTCTCCCCTAAACTCTTTTTCTTTTAAAACTAGAACAACGGTGAATGTTAAACAATCAGTGGCTGTAGATTTTAAGCAGTATTAGAAACTAAGAATTTTATGGTTATTAAAAAGCTGTCTTTATAATTACTGTTTGCTATGTGGACACAGAACAACTTAAAAGCAATAAAAAGTAGATTAATGGCATCCAAAAAAAAAAAAAATCAAAATAGCATTGCACCATAACCTCTCTAAATTACATTCTAAATTCTACCTAGCCGACTTGTTTTAAAATATATTCAAATATAACATTAATAAAGATATTTCAAAACAGATGGGCAATTATACTTTTAATGGTTTTAAAAATATCACTTTAAAAATCACCTACCCTTCTGCAGTCATGAGGATTGTTTCTTTCCCACTTTCCTCTGTTAAACTAAATTTGATCTTGCCTAAAGGTGCAAGTACACTTATATGTGCAGGGACTTCAATAATTCATAGTTTTGACACTCAGACTTTATATGACCCACTGAATATTCTTAATTAGCTGGAGAAGGAAGCATCTGTATGGATTCACAAATTATTTTAAACATGCTTTTAAATATTTTAAATTAGAGCTTCCAATTAAAATTGTACATGTCACATTGTCTCACTTAATTCCACTGTTCTTTTTAGGAGGCGCAGCCTCAGCTGAACAAGCCTCATTGATGTGAGCTGAGCTCAATTAGTTTGTGATGTTCTGCCAAATTGCCTCATTACCTGTCATGCGAACACCGCTGACACTTTGAGAGTTGAGTACTTTGCATCCATATTAGTCTCTTTAGACCAAAAATAATTATTCTCATTAGAATAGTAAAAATAAGCAACCTGATAATAAACAATAAACCAATATGTTTGCAATATAAATAGGGGAAAAAGTGATGGGACTTATATAGATCACGTTTGTTCACATGCATGCATGCGCGCGCACACACACGCGTGCTCGCACAAGATTTTTAAGTTATTTAAACTAGGGCTCCTTCATGAAATCCTTCAAGGCTTGTTATGATTGCTTTGTCCATTGGATTTTCCAAATTGCTTACAACCTATTGATGATAAGAGAAACTAAGAGTTTTCCATTCTGTATGTATTTGAATTTAAAATGTATTTCACTCTCGAATCATGAAAAATACACCTGAAGCACTGCATATCGGGCTTAAAATGGCTTAAAATACACTTTTTTAGCACATTCTGGAAGAGACAGGGTAAAAAACTACTTCAAAGAATCCTTATTTGCAAACCCTTCATTAATACCGTTGACCATTTATCAAAATATCGATCCACCAATAAAGATTTATGCGGTTTTAACCCTTGAATCTTGAGTCACCAGAATGACCTCCTTCTCCACTGCCGTTTATTCCCTGTCTTTTGCATGTGGAAGGGGGAGAACAGATAGTTAGAATCTAATTAAGAGATAATGTTTTTCAAGGTTGGTCTATACAGATGACAAGTATTGAAGCAAGGACTTTTTTTTTTTTTCCTGAATGGCTGGCAGATCATTAATAGGGCAAAAATCTTGCATTTCATTAACAGCTGCATGACTGTGTAAAGTACTCTAGTCAAAGTCTCTGATGGCCAATGGCTTTCAACCTTAGCTGCCCATTATAATCACCTCAAGAGTATGGAAGAAAATANAAAAAAAAAAAAATCAAAATAGCATTGCACCATAACCTCTCTAAATTACATTCTAAATTCTACCTAGCCGACTTGTTTTAAAATATATTCAAATATAACATTAATAAAGATATTTCAAAACAGATGGGCAATTATACTTTTAATGGTTTTAAAAATATCACTTTAAAAATCACCTACCCTTCTGCAGTCATGAGGATTGTTTCTTTCCCACTTTCCTCTGTTAAACTAAATTTGATCTTGCCTAAAGGTGCAAGTACACTTATATGTGCAGGGACTTCAATAATTCATAGTTTTGACACTCAGACTTTATATGACCCACTGAATATTCTTAATTAGCTGGAGAAGGAAGCATCTGTATGGATTCACAAATTATTTTAAACATGCTTTTAAATATTTTAAATTAGAGCTTCCAATTAAAATTGTACATGTCACATTGTCTCACTTAATTCCACTGTTCTTTTTAGGAGGCACAGCCTCAGCTGAACAAGCCTCATTGATGTGAGCTGAGCTCAATTAGTTTGTGATGTTCTGCCAAATTGCCTCATTACCTGTCATGCGAACACCGCTGACACTTTGAGAGTTGAGTACTTTGCATCCATATTAGTCTCTTTAGACCAAAAATAATTATTCTCATTAGAATAGTAAAAATAAGCAACCTGATAATAAACAATAAACCAATATGTTTGCAATATAAATAGGGGAAAAAGTGATGGGACTTATATAGATCACGTTTGTTCACATGCATGCATGCGCGCACACACACACGCGTGCTCGCACAAGATTTTTAAGTTATTTAAACTAGGGCTCCTTCATGAAATCCTTCAAGGCTTGTTATGATTGCTTTGTCCATTGGATTTTCCAAATTGCTTACAACCTATTGATGATAAGAGAAACTAAGAGTTTTCCATTCTGTATGTATTTGAATTTAAAATGTATTTCACTCTCGAATCATGAAAAATACACCTGAAGCACTGCATATCGGGCTTAAAATGGCTTAAAATACACTTTTTTAGCACATTCTGGAAGAGACAGGGTAAAAAACTACTTCAAAGAATCCTTATTTGCAAACCCTTCATTAATACCGTTGACCATTTATCAAAATATCGATCCACCAATAAAGATTTATGCGGTTTTAACCCTTGAATCTTGAGTCACCAGAATGACCTCCTTCTCCACTGCCGTTTATTCCCTGTCTTTTGCGTGTGGAAGGGGGAGAACAGATAGTTAGAATCTAATTAAGAGATAATGTTTTTCAAGGTTGGTCTATACAGATGACAAGTATTGAAGCAAGGACTTTTTTTTTTTTTCCTGAATGGCTGGCAGATCATTAATAGGGCAAAAATCTTGCATTTCATTAACAGCTGCATGACTGTGTAAAGTACTCTAGTCAAAGTCTCTGATGGCCAATGGCTTTCAACCTTAGCTGCCCATTATAATCACCTCAAGAGTATGGAAGAAAATACTCATGTCCAGGTTCTAGTGCAGACCAAGAGAGCCAAGATCTTGGGGTATTTGCTAGTGCTATATTTGTTTTATGAAAGCCCCCCAGTCTCCTCTCCTGTACATCCAGGGTTGAGAACTGTGTTTGAAAGACATCTGACCTTATAGATGAGAAATAACCATGGACACAAAGAGTAGGCACATGACTTTCTTTCCACCTTGTATTGACTCTGTTTCAAGTAAATTTCAAAGAACTCTAAAATTAACAAGAGCATAATTTTGCCTTCCTTTAACTATTATTGGATACATTTATACTTTATTGCTGGAGTTTGTACTGCCATATATTTACTAGTTCTATTTTGTAATGGAATTTGGGTAATGTAACTAGGTATTTGCATGACTTAAAATATTAAACTTTTAATTTTCACTTGAGAATTGTAGGATTCTTTTTTCTTTTATGATATGAGATTAAGAGGAGGAAATCTTGCTGTTGCCTTGGATACAAACCTGGGGTAATTATTAGGAACTTGGACCATCTGAATTTCTTTACCATCCAAGTTTTTACACTGATCTTGTTAATACATGTGTTGCTATCAGCATTCTTGGAAGATCCGAAGAACTCAGAGTCTGCAAACACTAAACAACAGGGCTTCTCAGGAAAGAAAATTTGGTCTTGTGCTGTAGAGTTCATACCATCAGCAAATACCACAAAACAGTTTGTTTTAAGCACCCGTTCACGTAGCAGGACAATCTGTGAACACGTAAAGAGATTATGAGAATCATACATCGGCTGCCCACCACACTTGCCCAGCATGTAATGTTCTTACTCTCCATGCCGCTCTAATTCAGCGATTCTCAAGGTGTGCAGTTCATCAGAGCCTCTGGAAGGTGCTAGGAGGCACATGTAGCAGTGTATGAACAAAGCAGTACTTTTTCCCCATTATTTTCCTTTGGTTGAGTCACAATATTTAAGTTAATTTTTAACTTAAAACCAATACTACAGGAGGGTGTCATATTTTACTTTAATTAAAGGGTCAAGGAATAAAATTGAAGATTACTGTTATAAAATAATATGTTTACAACTGGCTGCCATAAATAGATTCACCCAGTTTTCTTTTATCCTCTTAGCTATACATTCAAAATTTATTAATTTTATAAGCTTTATGACAGCAAAACAGGGGATCAAGAGTCCTAAGTATTCAACTCAATCCAAGCGGAGTTAATAGTTTCAGAAGATTTCTGTAACTGTGGAGTGAAACCCATGTCATAAATATAAACTGAATGGTAAGGACTACTCTAGGTGGCCTTGACCTGGGATCATTTAGGTTTGTCATAGGATGGAAAGATGATGGAGAAGCCCTAATACTTTCTTTCCCCGACTTCTGTGGCAAAAAAGCAGATAGCATTTATGAGACAGGTTGTTACAGCAAACTCATGGAGTGTCAGACTAATTTCCATCTAACTAACGCTGAATGATCCAAGGAGTGAACAAATCCATGGCTCTGGGAGGGTTAGAATCTTAAGCTATTCGACTAAGGAGCTGGTCAAGCCAGAGTGTTCCTCCTTTGAAGGCTGTTCAACTGTGAACATGTATTTGGCAAATGCAGCATTACTTTGCTCTTGTTTTTGTTTAGTCATTAAGTCATGTCTGACTCTTAGTGACTCTATTGACTGTAGCCCGCCAGTCTCCTCTGTCCATGGGATTTCTCAAGCAAGAACACTGGAATGGGTTGCCATTTCCCCCTCCAGGGATCTTCCCACCCCAGAGATGGACCCTGTATTGGCAGGTGGATTCGCTACCACTGAGCCACCAAGGAATACTCAGTCTTTATTGGTAAATCATTTTTACATTTTAAATAGCTACAGTGCATGGCTTACAGTGTTATTTCCTATTTTGAACCATGACCATAAATAAAAACCTCTCTGCATCTCTGATTCTCCTCTGCATATGTATTGCTGCATCCTTTCAGGACCATGAAAAATCCTTGGTGCACATTAAGTGTTCAGTCTGGTAAAGTACAGTAGCCTTAATATTCATGTGAATTACAGTCATATGGGGGCTTTCAAGGACTTCCCTGGTGATACAGTGATAAAGGATCTGCCTACCAATGGAGGAGATTAAAGGGACACAAGTTCCATCTCTGGGATGGGAAGATCCCCCGGGAAGGAAATGGCAACCCACTCCAATATTCTTGTCTGGAAAATTCCATGAACAAAGGAGCCTGGTGGGCTACAGTCCATGCGATTGAAAAGAGTTGGACATGACTGATCACACATGCATGCACTCATGGGGGCTTTAAAAAATTGCAGATACCTGGCTCCTCTTCCCTGGCTAGATTCAGATTCTTCAAACTCAGCAGCACTGGTTGGAGAAGAATGAACAAAGAAAGGGTTTGTTTTGAGATCATTGCTGCTGCTGCTGCTGCTACTAAGTCACTTCAGTCATGTCTGACTCTGAGTGACCCCATAGACAGCAGCCCACCAGGCTGCGCTGTCCCTGGGATTCTCCAGGCAAGAACACTGGAGTGGGTTGCCATTTCCTTCTCCAATGCATGAAAGTGAAAAATGAAAGTGAAGTCGCTCAGTTGTGTCTGACTCTTAGTGACCTCATGGACTGCAGCCCACCAGGCTCCTCCATCCATGGGATTTTTCCAGGCAAGAGTACTGGAGTGGGGTGCGATTGCCTTCTCCATGAGATCATTGCAGGTGGCCCTAATCCCCTGCCCTGACAAACACATTCAGGAAAACTACAGGGAAGAAACTGCACTGTGGGCCAGAAGACTGTGGTCAAGTTGTCATTCCACCTCTGAGTCCCGTGTGATGGGGCAATGACTCGTCAGTTGTCCCATTTATCTTGTGGAATTTAAAAGAGTTCACTCATTTGAAGCAGCGCAAGGGACAACTGATGTTGGAGAAGATTCTCCTAATTCAGTTTCTCAACCTTGGAACTGTTTACATTCTGGGGAGAATAATTCTCTGTCATGAGGGGTCCTCTTGTGGACTGTGGGATCTTTAGCAGCGTCCAGGTCCTCTACTCACCCGATGCTATACCACCCTCTTAGTCATGGTAAAGTAAACTGTTTCTAGATGACATTGAATGTCCCCAAAGGGCAAAATTATACCCCACCTCTGACTGAAAACCACTATTCTGAGTTTGATATTTTATTCATTCATTTTATTACTGAAGAATACCATATGAGTAGATGTTTTCAATGTTATACTAAAATTATATTCCTGGTATTTCAGACAATGACTGACATTATGCNAAAAAGCAGATAGCATTTATGAGACAGGTTGTTACAGCAAACTCATGGAGTGTCAGACTAATTTCCATCTAACTAACGCTGAATGATCCAAGGAGTGAACAAATCCATGGCTCTGGGAGGATTAGAATCTTAAGCTATTCGACTAAGGAGCTGGTCAAGCCAGAGTGTTCCTCCTTTGAAGGCTGTTCAACTGTGAACATGTATTTGGCAAATGCAGCATTACTTTGCTCTTGTTTTTGTTTAGTCATTAAGTCATGTCTGACTCTTAGTGACTCTATTGACTGTAGCCCGCCAGTCTCCTCTGTCCATGGGATTTCTCAAGCAAGAACACTGGAATGGGTTGCCATTTCCCCCTCCAGGGATCTTCCCACCCCAGAGATGGACCCTGTATTGGCAGGTGGATTCGTTACCACTGAGCCACCAAGGAATACTCAGTCTTTATTGGTAAATCATTTTTACATTTTAAATAGCTACAGTGCATGGCTTACAGTGTTATTTCCTATTTTGAACCATGACCATAAATAAAAACCTCTCTGCATCTCTGATTCTCCTCTGCATATGTATTGCTGCATCCTTTCAGGACCATGAAAAATCCTTGGTGCACATTAAGTGTTCAGTCTGGTAAAGTACAGTAGCCTTAATATTCATGTGAATTACAGTCATATGGGGGCTTTCAAGGACTTCCCTGGTGATACAGTGATAAAGGATCTGCCTACCAATGGAGGAGATTAAAGGGACACAAGTTCCATCTCTGGGATGGGAAGATCCCCCGGGAAGGAAATGGCAACCCACTCCAATATTCTTGTCTGGAAAATTCCATGAACAAAGGAGCCTGGTGGGCTACAGTCCATGCGATTGAAAAGAGTTGGACATGACTGATCACACATGCATGCACTCATGGGGGCTTTAAAAAATTGCAGATACCTGGCTCCTCTTCCCTGGCTAGATTCAGATTCTTCAAACTCAGCAGCACTGGTTGGAGAAGAATGAACAAAGAAAGGGTTTGTTTTGAGATCATTGCTGCTGCTGCTGCTACTACTAAGTCACTTCAGTCATGTCTGACTCTGAGTGACCCCATAGACAGCAGCCCACCAGGCTGCGCTGTCCCTGGGATTCTCCAGGCAAGAACACTGGAGTGGGTTGCCATTTCCTTCTCCAATGCATGAAAGTGAAAAATGAAAGTGAAGTCGCTCAGTTGTGTCTGACTCTTAGTGACCTCATGGACTGCAGCCCACCAGGCTCCTCCATCCATGGGATTTTTCCAGGCAAGAGTACTGGAGTGGGGTGCGATTGCCTTCTCCATGAGATCATTGCAGGTGGCCCTAATCCCCTGCCCTGACAAACACATTCAGGAAAACTACAGGGAAGAAACTGCACTGTGGGCCAGAAGACTGTGGTCAAGTTGTCATTCCACCTCTGAGTCCCGTGTGATGGGGCAATGACTCGTCAGTTGTCCCATTTATCTTGTGGAATTTAAAAGAGTTCACTCATTTGAAGCAGCGCAAGGGACAACTGATGTTGGAGAAGATTCTCCTAATTCAGTTTCTCAACCTTGGAACTGTTTACATTCTGGGGAGAATAATTCTCTGTCATGAGGGGTCCTCTTGTGGACTGTGGGATCTTTAGCAGCGTCCAGGTCCTCTACTCACCCGATGCTATACCACCCTCTTAGTCATGGTAAAGTAAACTGTTTCTAGATGACATTGAATGTCCCCAAAGGGCAAAATTATACCCCACCTCTGACTGAAAACCACTATTCTGAGTTTGATATTTTATTCATTCATTTTATTACTGAAGAATACCATATGAGTAGATGTTTTCAATGTTATACTAAAATTATATTCCTGGTATTTCAGACAATGACTGACATTATGCCCTGAGTTTCAGACTGCCGTGTGTTTCCTCATCACAGAGGGAGCTTCAGTCATATACTGGTCTGTGAGTAGATCAGTAACCATTATTTCTCCCACTCTTCAGTTTGTAATAAGCCACTTATTTCAGTTCCCGTCTTGTCATTTTTTCCTGCCTAATCAATATCGTACTATGTAGTCAGACACTCTGAATGACCCAGATACAGTAAGAAAGTTAGATTACACATCACCGCTCTTTGTAGGGAACCTCAGATGATGCCACAGCGGTCATGAAAATTTTTCCACTTGCAAATCTGAGAATAATAATGATATTGGATGATTTTTGAAACTTACAGGTCGCAAAATAGAGATATCTTTACTTTATACCTTAAGAGCCAGAGGTCTGGGTAATTTAAGTGACTTGTCAATGACCCTCCGGACAAGTCAGTGTTGCTGCTGCTGCTGCTAAGTCACTTTAGTCGCGTCGGACTCTGTGCGACCCCATAGATGGCAGCCCACCAGGCTCTCCCATCCCTGGGATTCTCCAGGCAAGAACACTGGAGTGGGTTGCCATTTCCTTCTCCAATGCATGAAAGTGAAAAGTGAAAGTGAAGTCGCTCAGTCGTGTCTGACTCTTAGCGACCCCATGGACTGCAGCCTACCAGGCTCCTCCGTCCATGGGATTTTCCAGGCAAGAGTACTGGAGTGTTAGAACCCAGATTAAACAGTGCCATGCCTTCTAACTCAGTCTTCTTTTCATTTCAGTTTGCCACCATCCCTAATGCTGTGAAAACCATATATATTACTACAGTGAGTGCTAAACAAGAAAAATAAAGAAACAAACCCTGACAGCAAATCCCAAATCTGCAGTATCTTTTACTTATGCTAGGCAGTTAAAGACATTTTCCATGATGTTTATGTCTGTCTCTGTTGGAACTTAAACACAAAAATTAGCCTTGTGACTGGCTATTTATAGACAGAATTTTGCTTATAAGCTCAATATACATTCAGATGGTTTAGCCAGATGGTAGAATACTTCTCAACTCTTGCTCAATCTCTTATTAATAGTGTTCAAATTGAAATTTATTTTGCTTTTCTGATAAGCATGAATAATAAAGAAATCATGAGAATGAAGCCATCTTTCAGAAAAGGCTTAACACTTTGGGTATTTTATAAGGGCCTTGCCATTTCCCCCCATGTGCATCTTAAATGCATAGCCAACCTTCAAAGTTAAAATCATTTATTAATTAACAGTGTGCCTCTTCATTTTTCATCCCTCTACCCTCTGTCGCTTGTCTTGGAATAATTTTACTACACCTAACTAAGCACATTTATTAGAGCCCAAACAGAGGGAGAGAGAAATAAAAATTCAGGAAAGTTCATTTTTCTATTCCAAAGCAGGTCCTATACAATCTCATGGGATTTATGCTGCTTTGCTCTCCATCTGTGATTGCTGAGCCTCAGTCCCTTGATAGCAACCACAGTGCCACTTTGTTTTAAGCTAGTTTCAGCAAGATTTTGCTGCATAGCTTCTCTTACCTGGCAAGTGATCACCTTGCTGGGATTCCACCCCACTGCCCGCCTCCCCTTTCTTTTCCTATTGTGCTTCTCCATATAAACACACACACACACACACACACACACACACTCTAAGGGTTTTTTCCCTGCTTTTTTTTTTAACTATAAATTCAAAAAAAAAGTTTTTAACTATAAATCTTACTATCATTTTTAGGTATATTAGCACAAACCTTAACTGCAATCTAAGAAAAACCCTTGATCCAGATCACATAATTTTCCAAAACTTGCAAAATCAATTCAGGCTCATATGTGTGTTTGTAAGTGGACTGTGCAGTTCAGGACACATTTTCCCATTGAAATAATGTCACAGTTGTGGCTATGCAGAGGCTTTGTTGAGGATGATAAACGTGCTTACTACATACATTATGAGACACAGGGCCAAGTGTGTTATCTTTAAAAGAAACTTCAAAATTCTGTTCTACATCTAGTAATTCCTGCAGCTCTTCTGTTGGTGACACCATATTGTGAACAACCCAGGTTCAAGGATATGAATAGGGTGCATCACTCCGCTTATTTCTGAGTCTAGATGTCTTAAAAAATATAACCTCCTGGGCAGCCTGGAGCTTCCGTCCTACAAATACACATAAGACAATATCACGCTGTAAAAGTGAAACACACTGGAAGAAAATACTCTGAATTAGCATGATTCGGGTCATGATAAATTCATAAAATAGCAACAGTGAGTGAGCGAGCTGCTAAGAAAAATCTTTTGATGGGTGGCACTCACTGATGTCGGTGCTGAAACTACTCCAACTGCAGCCGTCATCAACCTACCACCTTGATCTCACAGAGAGGGGAGCTGGGAGGAGATGTGCGGAATCAGCTCTGGATGATTTGTCGGCATCAAGTGGCGGAGTCTACACAGATGATTCAGGAAGAATTAGTGCAAGCTGCTGCCCGGGGGCTCTGCCCTGGAAATAGAGGATTAATGCAAATGCAACAGGGCAAGAAGCCCCACAGCCTGAAACATCCAAATGTTCTCTGAGCACCTTTGGCCTGAATGTCTGTGCTCTCCCACCCCCTTAATCCCATTTGTATGTTGAGACTGTAACTCCCTATGAGATGGTGTTGAGAGAGGAATTTCTTGGAGGTAAATAGGTAATGAGGGTGGAGACCTTGTGGATGGGATTAGTGCCTTTATAGAACAGACCCTAGAGCGTTGTCCAGCTCCTTCCACTACATAAAGACAAAGCCAGAAGACAATGATCCATGAACTGGGAAGGGGGTCTTCACCAGACAATGAATTGGTTGGGGTCTTGATCTTGGAGTTTCCAGTCTCCAAAAGTGTGGGAAATAATGCTTACTGTTTGCGCCACTGCACCTACAGTATATTTTCATAGCAGCCTGAATGGATAAGGTATACACCATCCACAATTTTGTGATGAAAGCAAAATCTCAGGTAGTTATCTCAAACTTAATCAGAGTCTGCCTTCTATAAGATGGTTGGGTGATTCCATCACATTTTGAGAAGCACTAGGCTACAGATTCACACCCAATGTAACATTCCTAGACTTTCTGCCACAGACCACCCAGTCCCATCCATCTCCCCATATTCAGCTTCAGAATGTCACCTGGCAACACAGCACAGAATCAGCTGAGCCAGAGGAGATGTGCCCTTACCCTACTTCTCAGATGCCAATGTGTATATCCTTGGGTTAGTGAATCTGCCAAATAGACAAATTTAGAGATGAAGGCTCAAATCTCTTAGATGAGAAACCTCCCCTTTACTCACGAGGCCAAATGGAAAGAAAAGATTTTCATTTAATGATTGCCCCCCTCCGTGTGCATTTTAATCACCAGCCAACATCTTTCTACACTCAGGGCAAGGTGTATAGAAATACCAAGCACAGCAGAAAGCTGACGTTAACCAGGCAGAATGGATGACTGTTTCCAGCAGGGGAACAGCAGTGACAGGGTCAGACAAACAAAGCACAGGAGAAATAAAGGGTCTGCCTGTCAGGAAGGAGAGGGTAAGACCTCATGGGTTAGGCAGGGGCACCGTTTCCTGTCTCCAAGGGCAGCTTGTGCCCTGAAACTTCAGAAAGCGAAGCACCCCTTCTCTTCTCTAACACCGGCTCCTTCACCTGCGCCCTCCTCCTGTTCCCTCAATACCTCCCACGAGGCATCACTTTCCATTACTCAGATCAACTCTTCCTTAGATCTCTTGTGTCTTGGTACTCAGTGATCCCTAGGGAGGCAAAGGTGATATGGTTGTAAGCATTTCATTGGCATTTAGGCCATTTCTAAGTTTATCTCAGTCCTAACACTTACTAGATGGATGCTTTTGGGTAGGTTTTTTTTTTTTTTTTTAATGTCTGAGCTTGGGCCCTCATTTCTAAAACTGTCCTGATAATTCAGAGCCAAAAGGATCCATGAGATCTTGAGCTTGTGCTCTCAGCTGTGCTAGTGGTTGGTGCGTGGCTAGAATAGTAGCTGGTCTTATTCCTCTGTCGTATTGTTTAGTACACTTAAAACCCTAGACCAAAACAAAACTTCTCCCTTGAACATCACCAGGCGTATGGGACTGGTCGTGTTCACTGCCCTTTTCCCAGACTACTGTCTGCCTGAAGCCTTCATTTTGCTAAACTTTCACGCAAGTAATTTTCCTGTTTCACAGTTGTTATCATTGTTGATTATAATTTAGGTTTGCTACCTCTGACAGAGCATTTTGTTCCTTTCTAACAGCTATAATGAAAGCTACTCTTCAATCAGGATTTCAGCCTTTCTCAGATTGGGGAGATTCTCGTAGGCAGCAGTTGCTCAGAGCCTCAAGAAGTACTGGGAAGATTATGAATAACAGTGTCAGACAAATTCTGGTTCTGCCCCTTATAACCTGTAATCTTGGGTAAGTTATTAAAATCTCTGAGCCTCAGCTTCCTTTGATGAAAATAATCTACGCAGAAGAAACTTCAAGTTTAGAAGATAAAAATTACATGAAAATACTAAGCATAAGGTATGGTAGTTAATCAACTCATAGAATTTTCCCTTTTTCTTTTCCTGTTTCATAACTCATTCATTAACTGTTTCACTGTCTGAGGGGGAAAAAACATGGGTTCTACGAAGCTTATATTCTTAATTTTAGTTGTGTAATGAGGCCTTTAACCACTTATTTATGCCACATTTAACCATGAATCATTGTTACTAGTGACAAATATCTGACTTGTAGATTCATCATGTTTAACATCAGAAAACAAAATTTGTATTCCCAGCTACTATGTATTGCTTTTATAAATGTATTTTCCCTCTCCATTCAAATCCCATAATGTGTTATGCTTTGTGAAAATGCATTTGATGATAACACGCCTTCTGAAAAGATCACATTTGGGGACAGTACATAAAAATAGATATTCTTTGAAAGGAAACACTTTAACAGATAATAGAAAATACCAAAATGCAAAATTATTTCATTTTCATCTTGAGTTGTGCAACGTACAAATTCCCTTCAAATGAGACCTACCAAATCAAAGAACAACCTTCAATTATTCTTTCTTAATTATGCAGAAATATTGTACTTCACTCAATGACAACGTCTGCTTTCTCTTACTGATGTACTTACTTTGAAGTGCTCTATTAACAGAAACATTATTATTATTTGGTAAAAGCATCTTGTGTTTAGATGTGAAAGAAATCTCAGGCTTCATTTTCTTAACAATATCATTATAAGCAAGCTGTTTAGCTGTGCGCATCTGACCCTAAAAAACTCAGCTCCCTGGAACCACCGAAAGACTTAGGCTTGTAGAGTTGACTAGAAAGCTAGCACATGGTAAAGGATTGGTAAGCAGGTCTCTGTATTCACTGCTTTCTTGCCAGAGTCTGGGCTAAGTACTAGGAATATTAAGATGAGAAGATACCTTCCCTGCCCTCAAGAAATCCATGTGTCACACAGCCCAAGGCCAAAAATCACAAAGCAAACACTTGCAACCTCAAAGAGAAGAATATGTCAATGACCTGGGATTGATGGGGATAAGGACTCAGTGTATGATAACTTGGCCTCACACAGAAAACAATCTCNCTTCCCTGCCCTCAAGAAATCCATGTGTCACACAGCCCAAGGCCAAAAATCACAAAGCAAACACTTGCAACCTCAAAGAGAAGAATATGTCAATGACCTGGGATTGATGGGGATAAGGACTCAGTGTATGATAACTTGGCCTCACACAGAAAACAATCTCGTCTGGTGACCAGTGTGTGTTGATGGCTCAGTAGTCAAGGGCACACCAAGGGAGGGTGATAAGAGGGTGTTTACTCTCATCTCCCTTTATGTTGGTCGATGGAGAGAAAAGTGATCTTGGAATGTCATTGATGACTGAGCAATTACCAAGAAATTAATCTGGAGACGTGATGCAAAGAGCTGACTCATTTGAAAAGACCCTGATACCGGGAAACATTGAAGGTGAGAGGAGAAGGGGATGACAGAGGATAAGATGGCTGGATGGCATCACCAACTCAATGGACATGAGTTTGGGTAAACTCCAGGAGTTGGTGATGGACAGGGAGGCCTGGCGTGCTGCTGTGCATGGGGTCGCAAAGAGTCAGACACGATTGAGCGGCTGAACTGAACTGAGCTGAATCTGGAGACAAACATGAAGGCCAAACAAACTCATTCTATCACATAGTGCATTCTTGTTTACCTGGAAGGACTCACAGAACAGAACTTCAAAATGCCACCTTCTCTCTGGCAGTGTCAGCGCAAATCATCATAGAAATCCAATGAAGTGAAAGAATACACGATCATGCCCATGAAAGGCAACGTGTCCATGTGGCTGCTGTTGTTGCTGCTGCTGCTGCTAAGCTGCTTGTCGTGTCTGACTCTTCCCGACCCCATGGACTGTAGCCCACCAGGCTCCTCCATCCATGGGATTTTCCAGGCGAGAGTACTGGAGTGGGGTGCCACTGCCTTCTCCAGTACATGTGGCAGCTGCCCATTAGAAGCAGCTTTTAGGTGGGAGAAGTGAAAATAGCCTGTGCGGGTTTCTTTATTAAAAAGGTGTGACGTGAAATTAGCTATCAGGAAGAAGGTTGTAACTGTTATATGCAAAATGAAACAACATATATTTTATGAGGTTAAAAAGTGAGGTCTAAGTCAGCACTCTCCATGTTTTAAAATCCGATTATGGATTAATGTGAATTAAAATACCACTGATCAATCAGTGCTCAGTGTCCCTTTGCAGGGTGAGGGGAGGAGACAATTAAGAAAATTTAGAAACCTGACTTACATGTGTGCCCTTTTTAACACCACTCTGGCAAATGTTGCAGCATGGAACGGCAGGAAGTATATAACCCTAAACTCAAGGAGGTTTTATGAGATTATTTAATTTGATACACATCTTCCTAGAGGCATTTTTATTTGTGCTGGGTACTTACACAGGCCCCTGAGCTAGCTTTTACACACCTTTCTCTGTCTTAGGTGTTCTACAACTGGGAATTGGAGCCTCCTTGGTCAGCAGGCGGAAAACCACCCTGTTGAGAATGTCTGCTTTCTGCCTCAGCGCCCAGCCAGCTTCTGCCTCAAGAGCAAAGACTATGCTACGGATCCCTTGTGAGGACACTGCGGTGAGGCTGCTGGGGTCTGAAGTACCGCTTTCTCACCCTCCCACAGCTGCTGCCTCAAATCCATTATAAAGTGACGTTCCCCCTCGTGAAGCAAAGCTGCATCATTTTAAGGGGAAACGCTGCATGGGGAAGTGAGGTTGGTTAAAAGACACAGGAATAAGGGGCAGAGGAGCTGCTTTTCTCCTCACACCTCAGCAGTTATCATCTGGCTCCAAAAAAGGATTTCATCTATCTCTATTTAAAATGCTTCAAGTCCATGCAATAAGATACACTTGCAATTACCTTCACAAAAGGACTAAAACATTCACCTGCATGAATACAAGGACGTATTCTTTTAAAGTACGTGCCTTACATGGCTTCAGCCAACTGCATCCTTGACGCGGTGCTTAACATACTACTGTAGATACAACGGGACATTTCTGGAAGCTTTTAAAGTCCCATGGTGACTTCTTAGACTGAAGATTTCTGAATATGAGAGTTCTTCTTGTGCCGAGCAGCTTACGTCATCTATGTCACTGATCCCTCTAAATACAGTTTTTGACATGAGATGGATGACTGTAAACTTTTCAGAAAGCATCTAAGTAACCCTGAAAATCATGAAAATCACAAAAAACTGCTCAGCCCAAACAGACCAACAAGCATAAAACATGTCCACAATGGCCAGCCCCACTATCTGATGGCTCAATGCATGGAAACAGCTGTCGGCAACACACCCACTTTCCCTGCCGCTCAGATACAGTTTCCCATCAGAGTAAATTAAAAGAGGGCCAGAATCCAGGGCTGTGACTCGGATCCAGTTTGTTGTTTCACGCCTTCAGTGTCTGAGCCATCATGTACACAAGGGGCTTTCACTCCAGACTTACTCACTAGTAGAGACTTTAATTTCAAGGCACACAGCTGTGGGGGTAAATGTCACAGGAAGAGGCAAATCCCTGATTCTCTGCAGAGAATCAATTCTTTGCCTGGAATTGTTTCCAGGGAAAACCAGGAGCTCAGAATGCACAGCACTGGCACTAGTTACTCTCTTCTCCATTAGGTTACCTGATAAATCTAGTGGATGACTTTGCAACTCATGAATTTGATCAACTGGAAAATCCCATGAACAGAGGAGCCTTGTAGGCTGCCGTCCATGAGGTTGCTAAGGGTCGGATACGACTGAGCGACTTCAGTTTAACTTTTCACTTCCATGCATTGGAGAAGGAAATGGCAACCCACTCCACTGTTCTTGCCTGGAGAATCCCAGGGACAGAGGAGCCTAGTAGGAGGCTGTCTATGGGGTCGCACAGAGTCGGACATGACTGAAGTGACTTAGCAGCAGCAGCTAATTTAAAAATATTTCTTGGCTTCTTACTTAGATCTATTAGGACAACCACGTTTTAGGCACTAGAAACAAAGTGGTTAATCTAGGCAGACGAGAGGCGAGTGCTCAAGGAGCTGCCTTGTGCATGGGGCCAAGACAGTCAATGAACACACAGAAAGCAAATACAAGATGATTTCAGAGGGCTGTGACTGCTGAGAATAAAGCATACTGGGTGGCAGGCTAGAGCAGAGAGGGCTGGTGTTAGAGAGAGAGGACAGGAAGAGCTTTCCCACTGAGTCAGAACTGAAACCTGAACCCAAAGAGAGATCTAAATGAGCTACTTAAACAAATAGAAGCAACTGTGAAAAGGATGAGACAGGAAATGAAATCTTGGAGAAACTGAATCCAGGCATTGTGGCTGGCTGGACTGAGGTCAAGAAGACAATAGCAAGAAAAGACACCGAAGAGGCAGCTAGAAGCAAGGGATGGGGTAGACGAGTAAGAGGTACAAATTCTTATGGATAAAATAATCTACAAAGATACACTGTACAACATAGAATACAGCCAACAATTTATAATAACTATAAGTGGAGCATAACTTTGTAAATTGCATCACTACATTGTACATGGGTAACATATAGTGGGTTTCGCATGTAGTACTGGTTGTAGAGAACCCACTTGCCAACGCAGAAGACATTAGAGATACAAGTTCGATCCTGGGCTGGGAAAATCCCCTGGAGAAGTAAATGACAACTCACTCCAGTATTCTTGCCTGGAGAACCCCATGGACTGAGAGCCTGGCAGCCCAGAGTTGGACATGACTGAAGTGACTTAGCATGCAAGCAACTTATATAACATAGTACATCAACTATATATCAATAAAAAACAAACCCACTGGAATCTGCTTTAAACTGATGAACACTTTACATTTCATCTCCTATAGGTGAACACTGTCTACATTTTGGATGTGAAAATAAATTAAAGTGCCCAGAAGTCTACACCGCACAGTTAACTGAAAGAGGAAATTCATTTTTCCTTTTTCCCCAACCTAAATAAACAGTGATTGTCTGCTGTAACTTGGAATCTTTTAACACCACCATAAATATACATGTCTTTATTATCTCTATTTTGAAACACAAATTTGGCTTATAAAGGTTTAATTTATATAGCTAACTTATAGGAGAATGTAATTGTTTCTTTTTATTGTTATTCTCACTAATGGGAATTGTGGCATTTTTGTTCTGCTGTTTTTTCATGTAGCTTGTTTATTTACTTGGAAATCTTCATTTCTGCTCTCAGATGCACCAAAATAGATACTTGGGAATTTTCTGATAAGCAAATACTGCATTCACCCCATCCCTTTTCCCCTCTACCCTGTCATGAATTTTGAGAAAGACAACAGTAAAAATTTTTAGCAAAAGTAAAAGTAGTCTATATTTAGCTCTGTACACTCACAAATAATTTAGTACCAAAGACTAGTCAAAGATGTCAGCAAAGTTCAACCCATATTTTTTGTTAATAAAGGCACAGAACAGGAAAAAAAAACAACTATTATACTAAGATTCTGTCGCATCTTTGAATTACTTGTTGGGGCAGTAGAGAATTATGATGCCTAAAATATTTGTTTTTAGCTCTCCTGTTTCGGAAAAATATTTTTAAAAAATAAAAATAATTCATTGTTGCTTTATTTTGTAATAATCATATTGTATTACTTCTTGAATAACCAAAGATATAAGCCTATATATGGGTATAACTATATATGTCTATTTTACATATATACATAATATTTTGCTTAAAAACATTTTTGGTTGTTTATATTAAGTGCCTCTTTTCAAAATACAAATGCTCAAAATGTTTCCAGTGTTACCTGAGGGATTCCATCCTCAGATTGGGGAACATTCAAAATGACATTGAGCAAATCTCCTTGGCTATATCTGAAGCATACAAAATTCCATTTTATTTTTAATATGCCTCAGTGCGTTCAAAATAAAGCCTTTTACATTTCAAATGCATAAGTGATGGGAACACACTCCTTAGTATACTAAGTCCCAAACTCTGACTTCAATCAACACGGAAAAACTTGGATGGCCCAATATTTTAAATTCTCCAAAATGTTACTGTGGCCACCAGGCATAAGTAGAATGGATTAAACTTATATTTAATAAACATATGACCTCTCTCTAATTAAGCANAACTCCCTACGCATCTCTCAAATACATTAACAGATCCTGACACCAAACAAGCAATGCAAACCAGGCAGTAAGAATGTACTGGTGTGTATTAAACCAGATTTTCCTAGTAGGTTAAGACAGCTTAACTATGTTAAATCAGGACCCCCACTTTTCAAAGTGGTATGCACTCCAAGGGATACTACTTTAAAACGATTCCCTCCTCCTGGTTTCTCAGTCGTGAAACAGAAGGTTCTCTATTTCAGAGAGTCAGAGGAGGGCAGAAAGCAGAGGAGCAGTCAGTGAGTCATCACCAGGGGATCGCAGGGTCTCTTGACGCTACTTTCAAGGTTAACATATCTTTTCTGGTTTCATGATGCCTTAAGAGAAAGCACCCCACCTTCACTTTTCTTTTTGGAATCAAGGCTAGATGAAAAAAAAAATTATTTGTAAAAAGTTCCCCAAACAATTAACCCTTTGTTCACATAGAATGCATATGTACTCCTTGAATACACTGACAGATAAATGATCATGTTGATCCTCTTCATCTCAGAACAGACATGAGTAGAATTAAAGTATTTTGCTGGCAGTTACTGTGAACGCTGAGCTCTTTGAAACATAATCATTTACTGTGCATCCTTTTCCCTCACTATGAAGGGAACTTCCAAACTATTCTTTAGCTTAACACATAACTCTCTTCAAAGCATAAACACTACTTCACCTTAATTGGTGTCTCTTTTCATAGTTGGAGCTATCACTGACTTCTTGACTCATGTAGATTCTATGAGAAGCACATATAAGGAGAAGGCTTTAAACCATCAGAGAGCAGGAGAGACAGGTTGTAAATCTAAAATGCAAACTTAATTAGAAAGTCATTTGGGAAGAGACTGTAACCTGTTGATTTTATTGCCATCTTCAGAGCAGATTGGGAGATGGCAGAATTCCCTTTGACCAGCAATATAAAATGGTCAAATATAGATTCCATTTTTTAGCAATTATTTTCTTTCACTTAAAATGGCCCTCATTTGGGGACTTCCCTGGTAGCATAATGGATAAAAAATCCATCTGCCAGTGCAGGGAACACGGGCTCAATCCCTGGTCTGGGAAGATCCCATATGCCACAGAGCAACTAAACCTAGGCACAACTTATGAGCCTGCATGCTGCAACCACAAAGCCTCATGCCTACAGCCTGTGCTCAGCAACAAGAGAAGCCACCACAATGAGAAGCCTGTCCCCTCAATGAAGAGTAGCCCCTACTCACAGCAAGCAGGGAAAGCCCGCGCGCAGCAACAAAGACTCAGTGCAACCAAAAATACAATTAAAAAAAAAATCAAAATATTAAGGAAAAAATGGCCCTCATTTTAACAGGCAGGGACTTGCAGAAGAAATAGCTAGTAAACTTCTAATTGTGTGTTAATGCAGGAGATGTGGTCTGGATAACTCAAAAGAATCAGCATAGATATTTATCTCTGATTAGGAATGATCAGCCTTAGCTCAGGGCTCAATCTTGGCTTACTGGCACAAGGCAGGCACAGGCTGGCCTGCTCTGCAGCCACATTCCACCAACCAGGCCCTCTGGGCAGCTGACTGACTTCATTGCTTAAACAGAGTCAGTCAGTCACAGGATGTCCAAGATGAAAAGCACTGGAAAACTTTGGGGAACATATACAAAATCGTCCTTTACTATTATTCAAGATTTTTTATGACAAATTTCAAAAAGCTTATCATTTGGATTGTGAGAGAAATACATTTATTTTTATTTTTGCAGGACTAATAGCAGTTGGANACAGGATGTCCAAGATGAAAAGCACTGGAAAACTTTGGGGAACATATACAAAATCGTCCTTTACTATTATTCAAGATTTTTTATGACAAATTTCAAAAAGCTTATCATTTGGATTGTGAGAGAAATACATTTATTTTTATTTTTGCAGGACTAATAGCAGTTGGAGTGGAAACCATTCTTCATTGCCAAAATCATAAATATTATATCATGTGAAATTATAAATGTCAAAAGATTTATCGTGAGGGCAGTTCTTTATAAACAGAAATCCAAACAAACAATCCATTATTTTAATGTATATTTGAATATATGAGGAATATATATATATGCATACACACATCCTTTTATACATACTGGCAAGGATATTCTAGAAAATTTAGTGTCAGAAAACATTCATAAATTTCATGTTGGTTTCTTGCAAATTTGGGGCTGTTTCTCTTCACCCTACCTTCTCCACTGTCAGACTTGAGCCTACACTCAAACCCTGAATGTTCTCCAAGAGTTACCTGAAGCTTATTGTTTGCTATAGAGACTTCTGATTTATTTCACTTTAAGAAAAATTTCCTCTTGCTTTCAATTTTTCAGGAAATCTGTACCATGTCCTTATCAAAATATTTAATATTGATGCATTCTTCTTTCAGCTGGTTTCATTTTCAAAAATGTAATAGCAGTAAAATAAATAACCACATACTACTGATGCCTATGACCCTAGGCATTTATGTCAAACCCCCTCAGTTAGGTTCACTGATGGGATGGCATTGTTTTCAATCACTAAATGAAGTTCTAAACATTTTCCTACCTCTCTAGAGGATCCTTTCTCCTTTTGGGCCTCGAATATTCCTATTTACTTTTAAGAGCCCCCTGGCAGATATCCGCTGGTTGGTGGCCTTCCCAGATTTCATATGTGGAGCACTCCTGCCCTTCTGGAGCAACCCCAGTTCTCTGTTTATCTTTACAAGACAGTGCTCCGCATCTCAGAGTATCCTGCTTTGTTCTCTTGTCTACACCTCAGTTCCTACCAAGTTCCTAGAAAACAGTATCATGCATGCCTCTGAATTCTCGGTAGCTATCACTGAGTTTACTCCGTAATAGAGGCACGCATCACATGTGCCAGCTAAAGAATGTCCCTCACCATTTGGCTCTACAGATTAGGTTATTAGCCACCAGAGTTGCTGACCTCCGACGCACCCCAAAAGGAGGTCAGGGCAGCGATCAGGAATGAGGCCCTGTGATCCAGGAGAAACTGGTAGAACAGACCCCTGGATAGATATTTTGAAAAGAATTGTATGAATCCACTTTCTTGCTTCACCTCATACCCAAAGCAGCACTAAAAATCATCAGTGTAGACACTTACTCCTCCTGATTTGCAGCAACTTTCCACCGAGATGTGTGATTGATGGCACGCACTCCATTCACCAAAACCACAGGCATTGTCAGCTTGCTCCAACCTTCCTTAGTGCGCAGGGGCTGTTTCCTGGGATATAGTCCTCAGTAAGCCCCAAATAAAGCTGAACTCACAGCTCCCAAGACATGTGAGCCTGTACGCGTATATGCATGTGTGTGTCTTTCCTAGTCAACACGTGTCGAAAGCTTAATAAGAACGCTGGTCAGAATGTAGACTCCTGTGTAATGCTTCACACACTTCGCTGTTTGCAAAGCAGGGATAAGTCAAAAGGATTACTATTCTCTTTGACTTTTCATCAGTAAAAAAAAATGATATGTATTCAATTTGGCTAAAGTCAAAGGATTTATGTTGTCGACTAGTGCTGGAGGGAAAACAAAGAAGGAAATATAAAAAACATGCTCCAGAAATAGAATTTCAACTCAGAAATTCTTTAAATGGAGTCATGAAAAAATTTAACTAGTCTACTTTTGGTCTGTAAGTATGCACTATTTTCCCGGTATGGAGTACAACGGATAATTAATATCTCAAAAAGCAATATAATGTTAACAATGAAGTTAACACAGAATTTATCCCCAACACACAAAAAACACAGGAGTGGGGATGGTAATCAATCACTTATATCTTTGAGAAAGAAGGCCATGAGATAGCACTTTTTTTTAAGCTGATGAAATAATGGATTTTAACACTCTGAAAAATTTGTAGATTCTACTGGCTTACTATAATATTTAAAAAGTCCTTAAATGTAGCAGTTCTGTGGGAAATACATTCTTTACTTGGTTTGGGGTTTTGTGATACTTGTTTACATTATTCAAGCATTATTACAATCTTTAGTTGAGGTAAATTCTAGAGAAATGGTTCTCAAAATGTTTTCCCCAGACCAGCAATACCATCACAGGGGAATTCAGAAATGTCAATTCTCAGGTTTCTCCAGCACACACAAAAGTAAAAGCTGATGGAGAGTAGGGGGCACAGGGAGGTCACAACAGAAACCTTTCCAAATTCTTCCAGATGATTCTCATGTATATTAAAGTCTGAGAACCACTGTGTTAATTTTCTGGAAATCTAAATATCTGTAAACATCTAATTGAAAATTCTGGAAATAAGAAACACAAGGGGAATGCTTTCGTCTCTGATGTAAATGTTGAATCATAGGATATTCTTATCTCTCTCTCCTCCTCTCACAGCTTTCCACTGCTTCATTTTCCATGTTTGTCTGTGAGGTCCCAAAGGTGGGGGCTACTTCATGCTTATTTCTGTACAGCAGGCATCTGAGTCACGGGATTATTATTTCAGGCAGAAAAAACTCTGTTACAGTTATTTTGATTTTTGGAATCATCTGTCTTTCTTCACCAGATAACATTTCTTTTTTTTTTTTCTTTAAGCTTGACAGTGCTTTCCTAACTCTTGCCCCACTTCTTAGATATGAGGANTCATGCTTATTTCTGTACAGCAGGCATCTGAGTCACGGGATTATTATTTCAGGCAAAAAAAACTCTGTTACAGTTATTTTGATTTTTGGAATCATCTGTCTTTCTTCACCAGATAACATTTCTTTTTTTTTTTTCTTTAAGCTTGACAGTGCTTTCCTAACTCTTGCCCCACTTCTTAGATATGAGGATGAGGAAAGTCTAAGTAGGCCCTCAATACCAACCTGACCTCAAAAGACTTAAATGCAACAGATATAAGGAAACTGTAATGTATCATCTCAAACTGCTCCCTATTGCTCAAGTTCCTTTATTTTTGAGTATGTGTTTGTTTGTATTCACTCAAGTTTATCTCTTCATTATTTGCAATTATCTCTGAAGATTTTATCTTTTAGTTTTATGTAACAAGAAACCAAAGTTAAATGCACAGTTACATATATATGTCACATATACATATGTGTATATATATATATGTATACATACAACTATTTATATGTATACACATATACTACTCAGCAATAAACTTTGCTCCTACCTTTAAAAATGTAGGTCACAAGAAACTAAACTATTAATTTTGACTTCATTTTCTAAAAAGTTAAAAGGTTAATTTAAGTGTCAGTATAATTTCTTTGCTTTTTCATTTCCCAAGCTTATAGGAATATTATATATATATATATATGAAAAAAGTGAAAGGGTCAGTTGCTCAATCATGTCTGATTTTTTGCAACCCCATGGACTAAAGCCCACTGGGCTCCTCTGTCTATGGAATTCTCCAAGCAAGAATACTGGAGTGGGTAGCCATTCCCTTTTCCAGTGGATCTTCCCAACCAGGTATTGAACCTAGGTCTCCTGCATTGCAAGCAGATTCTGTGCCATCTGAGCCACCCGTGTATATACAAACACACACACACACACACACACACACACACATTACATAAATTTGGTAGGATTAGAAGAACAAATATATCCAAAGGATATAGGACTTTTGTGCACACTATTTTTGGGAAGTGGTTTATAGGGTGCTTTTTTTTAATCTTCAGTTCAGTTCAGTCACTCATTCATGTCAGACTCTCTGTGACTTTATGGACTGCAGCATGCCAGGCTTCCCTGTCCATCATTAATTGCTGGAGCTTGCTCAAACTCATGTCCATTGAGTTGATGATGCCATCCAATCATCTCATCCTCTATTCTCCCTTTCTCCACCTGCTTTGAATCTTTCCTAGCATCAGGGTCTTTTCTAAGGAGTAGTAAGTTCTTTCTATCAGTGGCCAAAGCACTGGAGTTTCAGCTTCAGCGTCAGTCCTTCCAATGAATATTTAGGACTGATTTTCTTTCGGATTGATGGTTTGAACTCCTTGTTGTCCAAGGGACTCTCAAGAGTCTTCTCCAACACCACAGTTCAAAAGCATCATTTCTTTGGCGGTCAGCTTTCTTCGTGGTCCAAATCTCACATCCATACATGACTACTGAAAAAATCATAGCTTTGAATAGTCAGACCTTTTTCAGCAAAGTAATGTTTCTGCTTTTGAATATGCTGTCTAGGTTAGTCAGAGCTTTTCTTCCAAGGAGCAAGCATCTTTTGATTTCATGGCTGCAGTAACCATTTGCAGTGATTTTAGAGCCCAAGAAAATAAAGTCTCTCTTTTTTAATCTTACAAATATCTTTTCTGATAAAATGAAAATAGAAGAAAGTGTTACAGTGTCAAGTATTCTGTCATTTCTTCTCTTCATATATACTATAATAAAATGTTGATTTTAATTTTTGTTCATAAGAAAAATAAATAATAAAGGATAATAAAGATTATTATTTTGTGACAAAGTCCAAGGTAAGTCACAGATTTAGAACAGAGAAATTAAAAAAAAAAAAAAATTTAAGTTAAAATACCAAGTGACTAGGCAATTTTATGTTAGGCATATTTTGAATAGCAACACCATCGTACTTTTGTTTTATTCATGCATACTCTTAGCTGCAGCTCTGTTCAGCCTGTTTTGATTCACCCAAATAAGTCATTACTTTTCTAAGTTCTTCCCCTCTTTGACTCTCCCTGAGATGTTTATAGCACTTCATACACTTTTTATTACTAAATCCTGCATTTGTTCAGTTTACTGATTCATAGCAAAAGTAACTTGACACAGATAGAACTTGTCAGGGGAGAAGGGGTCTTAGCCACCTTTCCATGGAGACTTGTTTTAGAGATAAAGAAGCTAAGACCAGGATATTAGCTACGTCTAACACATAAAACATAACTGAAATACATAAAATCAAACAAAGAATAGAGCTTCCTTTAGTGAACAGGCAGTTTTTAGTAAACTGGTAGAGACCCAGACTTTGGTTTCACACAGTCCCTGTATGGTACAGGGCATTATAGTCAATAGCCTCTGAAAAACCATAATGGAAAAGAATCTGAAAAAGATCTTATGGGTGTATATATAACTGAATCACTTTGCTATACTCTACAAATAAACACAGCATTGGAAATCAACTATCCTTCAATAAAACAAACTTAAAAAAAGAATTTGGACATGACTAATTTTAGTTCCTTTATCCCTTCTCAGATAAAGTTACAATTTCATTTTCCCCTAAAGACACCTTTCAATGTCCTTTGGTTGGTTCAACTGATAAGCCCATAAGTAGATTTCTACATGGGCCAAATTCCGGTCATAAATGTATTAACCTCTCTGTTAGTCTACCATGGACTCTGGAATCTATGAATGCATTCAGTTCAGTTCAGTTCAGTTGCTCAGTTGTGTCCATCTCTTTGCAACCCGATGGACTGCAGCACACCAGGCTTCCTTGTCCATCATCAGCTCCTGGAGTTTACTCAAACTCATGTCCATTGAGTCAGTGATGCCATCCAACCATCTCATCCTCTGTCATCTGCTGAGAGCCAGCACGGGAGATCCCACCCATGACAAAGGTCATAAGGAAGAGGCCTGACAGGCAAAGGTGAGTCAGGTCTCAAGGGGTCCTCTGCCCGAGTATCTACCCCGAAACCAAAATCTGTCTCTTTACTGTCTGCTATACTACACTCTTCTGACATTAACAGGGGCTATCCCCAACCACCTTTCTCTGGAGAAAGTTAACTTAGAGCTCCAGTTAATAGTCTCCTGCATATAAAAGGAGTGTCTCAGCTCAAACACCTCTGATGGCTCTCTAACTTGCCTGACAGGTTTCCCTGGATTTTTAAAACTATGCATGTGATGGTTTACAGCCTCCCAACTGCAAGAGGCACAGGAAGCTTAAAATATCTTAAAGGTATAGAGCCTTTTAAAGAGCAAAAATTTATATTGGTGAAGGGTTTCATTGTTGAATTAATGATTGCTGCCAGGCCTCCATATCCTTTATCTTTTAGACACCTGGGAGGATATTAATCAATGTAATTGGGATGCAGAAATAGGAATATAGTAGTTTTGATGTTAGCAATACTAGACTTTTGGGTTAATGAAATTTCTCTTTGTTATAAATCACTGTACTCCTCTTTCTTTGTTATAAATCGTTGTATCCTTGCTATGGAAGAATGTAACTTTATTTAGTGCTTTCTGAGAGTAGCATTAGACTTTGGAAAGAACAACACTTTTAGGGCAAATAAGTTTTCTGGTTGACACACCCTTATCAGAAAAGGGCCATAAAATGCTAATAGGCCTCCTGGCCAGAAGATGATATAAATCACCTAAGGCCTGTGTATACAGATAGATATGCAGAGAGAAAGCCTGTCTTGATAAGGGTCAGGGCTGCTGACCTTGCATGACTTTGTATTTTCCATTATTCTCTATGTACAGCTTAAGGTATATAAGCCCCCTGGAAAAATAAAATTTGGGGCCTTGCCTCGTCATTGCTTGGCTTCCTTGTGTCAATTTTCTCTTTCTTTCTCTCTCTCTCTCAGTTACTGTCTTTTTCAGGCTGATCCCTTGGAGCACAGGGGCCTCGATTACTGAAGCTTGGTCTCCCCATGTCTTTCTTTGTTTCTTTATCTTCTTTTCAGGCTGAATCCCTGGGGCGTAGAGGCCCTCTGAGTTCACTTTCCTGCCAGGCTTCTAAGATCCATGTGAGAGGGAGGCCAAGGTGGGGCACCTTCTGCTATTGAAGAGGGCGCCTGTGGCCTACATAAACAGAGCAAGTTTCTTGTCTGAGGCTTTATTGATTTTCTGTGTATACCAAGGAATATCAGCCTCTTTCTCTCCTCTATTCTCTTAACTGCAAATTCTTTCCTTATCTATCTCTAAATCTATATATCTCTCTTGCCTCACCATCCATGCTTCAGATACCCTGGAGCCAACCAGGGCAGGTCCCCAGTAGTCGTCCCCTTCTCCTCCCATCGTCAATCTTTTCCAGTCCAAGGTTCTTTTCAAATGAGTCAGCTCTTTGCATCAGGTAGACAAAATATTGGAGTTTCACCTTCAGCATCAGTCCTTCCAATGAATACTCAGGACTGATTTCCTCTAGGATGGACTGGTTGGATCTCCCTGCAGTCCAAGGGACCCAAATACAAATTGACCCCAATCAATTCTTTGGCACTCAGCTTTCTTTATAGTCCAACTCTCACATCCATTCATGACTACTGGAAAAGCCATAGCTTTGACTAGATGGACATTTGGTGGCAAAATAATGTCTCTCCTTTTTAATATGCTGTCTAGGTTGCTCATAACTTTTCTTCCAGCGAACAAGCATCTTTCAGTTTCATTGCTGCAGTCACCATCTGCACGACCCTGATAATCACTATGGTGTGATCACTCACCTAGAGCAAGATATCCTGGAATATGAAGTCAAGTAGGCTTTGGAAGCATCACTACAAACAAAGCCAGTGGAGGTGATAGAATTCCAGTTGAGCTATTTCAAATCCTAAAAAGATGGTGCTATGAAAGAGCTGCACTCAATATGCCAGCAAATTTGGAAAACGCAGCAGTGGCCACAGGACTGGAAAAGGTGTTTCATTATGATCCCAAAGAAAGGCAATGCCAAAGAATGCTCAAACTCCTGCACAACTGCACTCATCTCACACGCTAGTAAAGTAACGCCCAATATTCTCCAAGCCAGGCTTCAACAGTACATGAACCGTGAACTTCCAGATGTTCAAGCTGGTTTTAGAAAAGGCAGAGGTCAAATTGCCAACATCCGCTGGATCATCAAAAACGAGAGACAGTTCCAGAAAAACATCTGTTTCTGCTTTATGGACTATGCCAAAGTCTTTGACTGTGTGGATCACAATAAACTGTGGAAAACTCTGAGAGATGGGAATACCAGACCACCTGACCTGCCTCTTGAGAAATCTGTATGCAGGTCAGGAAGCAACAGTTAGAACTGGCCAGGGAACAAAAGACTGGTTCCAAATAGGGAAAGGAGTACGTCAAGGCTGTATATTGTCACCCTGCTTATTTAAGTTATATGCAGAGTACATCATGAGAAATGCTGGACTGGAAGAAGCAGAAGCTGGAATCAAGATTGCCAGGAGAAATATCAATAACCTCATATATGCAGATGACACCACCCTTATGGCAGAAAGTGAAGAAGAACTAAAGCGCCTCTTGATGAAATTGAAAGAAGAGAGTGAAAAAGTTGGCTTAAAGCTCAACATTCAGAAAACGAAGATCATGGCATCTGATCCCTTCACTTCATGGCGAATAGACGGGGAAACAATGGAAACAGTGGCTGACTTTATTTTGGGGGCTCCAAACTCACTGCAGATGGTGACTGCAGCCATGAAATTAAAAGACGTTTGCTCCTTGGAAGAAAAGTTATGAATATATTACTTAAGAATAAATTATTTGAAAAATACAAACATATAAAAAGGGCAACTGATATCTATATGCAAGACAGGATATATAAAACTTCCCCCTAAGTTATTGTTGTTGTTGTATCGATTCTCATTGTAAAATAGTCTATTATGCATGTTAATATAATGCCTTAAAATCATGTGATCCTAGAAAGTAAAGTAAAAATATAAAAAAATTTGCTTCAAATTTCTAATAATACGACACATGTTGAGTAAAAATAACAAAATTCCTGATGAATGAGGGAATGCATTATAAAGTGTTTAAGCAGAAATAAAAGAAACCTTAATTTCCTAATGGTGAAAAATTCTTTTTAATAACCATTTTTATAATCTATAAAACTTCCTTTCTATATTAGCTGACAGTTTTTGCAACAATTTGGGTATCATTAAAACATATGACTACGAAAAAAACTCCTTACCAATGATCTGACATTTCTAAAATATAGATTTGAATAGAATGTTATTCACGAGTGAATTCTAATGCTGTGAATAACACAAATAGGCTTGTGTTTAAAATCATCCCAAGCTTCAGATTTTACCAAATACTATGAAATGATTTATTTGCAACCCAACGATGCCAACAATTTCCTAAAAAGTTTATGCTCAGAGTGAACTGTACACTGATCTCTCATTATTTATCTTAATTGGCTTTATCTCACAGTGGCACTGTGAAAGATCTGTTACCATAGAGATACACTCATGGTATCAGGAGGAGGGCAAGTGGGTTTAATATCTTTGCATTACTTTGGTAACATTTCAATGTCATTAGAAAATAATCAAATTAATTATTCCGGCCAAATAATACATAATAGTCTTGTATCTAAGGGGAAAAGTTAATCTCATGTTTTTGCTTATAAGGCTCACAGTAGTTCACAATGTTTGATATGATTTTTTTTCTCGATGTGAAAAATTAAAACTTCAAAGAGAGTTTTATTCTAGAAATGGAGTTCTACAAAAATCATTATTCTGAATATTAAATAATCTTTTCTGAATTTATAATTCTTCATTGACCCTATAACGTAAACTTTGTTATAAGGCATATTTCACTTTCATCGGCAAAGGCAGGTTTTTGCAAAAAGTATTGGGGTTACGACAAGATGGGAAAGGTAGCAGACATTTGACCCAGTTCAGACTGAGGAAGGTTGTTGAAGGAAGTGAACCTCAATTTCCTGNTGAATTTATAATTCTTCATTGACCCTATAACGTAAACTTTGTTATAAGGCATATTTCACTTTCATCGGCAAAGGCAGGTTTTTGCAAAAAGTATTGGGGTTACGACAAGATGGGAAAGGTAGCAGACATTTGACCCAGTTCAGACTGAGGAAGGTTGTTGAAGGAAGTGAACCTCAATTTCCTGAATGAGGAAATTGTGTCTTCACAATATACTTAGCACAGATAGTGGGTTCAGGGTGTGTTTATTCAATCAATGGGGAGATTGCTACATGAATGGATGATTGAACAAATACATCTGATCACCGTAGGGTGCAGAAGTAGCCATCTGTAAGGCACCATCCCCCAACTACGACCCCATCAGCCACAGTCAGTCATGACCTCCTCTCTGTATTCAATTCAGTTCAGTTGCTCAGTCTTGTCTGACTCTTTGTGGCCCCATGGACTGCAGCATGCCAGGCCTCCTTGCCCATCATCATCTCCTGGAGTTTACACAAACTCATGTCCATCGAGTTGGTGATGACATCCATTCACCTCATTCTCTGTCCTCCCTTTCTCCTCCCACCTTCAATCTTTTCCAGCATCAGGGTCTTTTCAAATGAGTCAGTTATTTGCATCAGGTGACCAAAGTTTTGGAGTTTCAGCTTCAGCATCAGTTCTTCCAATGAATATTCAGGACTGATCTCCTTTAGGATGGACTAGCTGGATCTCCCTGCAGTCCAAGGGACTCTCAAGAGTCTTCTCCAACACCACAGTTCAAAAGCATCAGTTCTTCAGCGCTCAGCTTTCTTTATAGTCCAACTCTCAGATCAATCATGACTACTAGAAAAACCATAGCTCTGACTAAATGGACCTTTGTTGGTAAAGTAATATCTCTGCTTTTTAATATGCTGTCTAGGTTGGTCATAACTTTTCTTCCAAGGAGAAAGCATCTTTTAATTCATGGCTGCTGTGTATGACCTCTCTGTATTACTATGTTAGAAAACCAGTCTCAGATCTCTGATTCTGACTGGAACATCCTATCTTTCTGACATACACAAAGAAATTATTCAATTCAAAAATAGTGACAATTTGGCTATGAGTTATATAGACAAAATTTCTACTTGGCATTCTTTCCTTTGAAGATTCACACAGAAAATAGCAACACTTAACGAAACAAATATAAAGAACAAAACAAATTATTAGAAGTGATAGGGAAATCTTATCTTCTTTGTTTACAAATCATTGAGGTGGAGTTGGACAGTTATCCCCCAAATCAACAAATCTGCTACACTCCAAATGGGCCATTTGTCATTCTGTGATTCTTTGGTCATCCTTCCCANACTTAACGAAACAAATATAAAGAACAAAACAAATTATTAGAAGTGATAGGGAAATCTTATCTTCTTTGTTTACAAATCATTGAGGTGGAGTTGGACAGTTATCCCCCAAATCAACAAATCTGCTACACTCCAAATGGGCCATTTGTCATTCTGTGATTCTTTGGTCATCCTTCCCAGTTTGTTTTATTTTCCTGGCTAGTCATGTGTGACAATGCTTTCGCTGAAACAGTATAGACAACTTCTCTGAAGTGTGTAAAAAAAATAAATAAACCCAGCTGGTGATGGAAGGGGAAGCATGTTTCCTGAAATTACAGTGATAGGATCAGTGCGCTTGGTAACAATCAAGTCAGTACTCCATTGCTTTCATTGCGAGAGTACAGTAACATCACTTAATGAGTGCCTACTGTGGCTAGGGCACTAAATGATAAGCTCTAAGACATGCGTCGCCTGCCACTTATCTCTGCTATACATCGTGTTTCCTAGCGTTCCTCGTTTGATGCATGGGATGGTTTCATGGTTACTATTGATTCATTTGGTTCTAGCAGTANGAAGCAATGTAATAGTTATTGTTTACACCACAGAAACAACTCCTAGACATTTTCAGTAACTTCACCTTCTCCACCACAATAGGACCCTGCCGTGATATTTAGTCCCATTGTCCCAATTCTCTTAATGTCTCTAATTAGGCCCAGAGAGAAATGGATGACTTCTGCAGAGTGGGAAAGATATCTATAAGTCAGCTATCTGAATAGGGGTTAATATGCAAAATATATAGAGAACTCATACAACTCAAGAGGAAAATCACTAATTCAAATAAAAATAGGCAAAGAAAATAAACAAGATTTTTTTTCCCCAAAGATGATATACAAATGGCCAACAAGTACATGAAAAGATAATCAGTAACACTAGTCTTTAGAGAAATGCATATTAAAGCCACAATGATCTATCACCTTATGCCTGTTAGAATGGTTGTTTATCTCCCTACACCTGCTAAAGTGTCTGTTTAAAACCAGACAGGAGATAACAAATGCTGGGGTAGATGTGGAGAAAGGGGGACCTGTGTGCACCAGTGGTGGGATTATAACTTGGTATAGCCATTATGAAAAATAGTATAGAGGAATCTCAAAAAATAAAAACCATAAGCACCACATGACCCAGCAACTCCACTTCTGAAAATATGCCCAAAGGGGGGGAAAAAAAAAAACAACACTATACTAAAGAGACAGCAAAACAGCCCCATATTCAGGGAAGTATTACCTACAATACCGAACACATGGACATCACCATCCACTGATGGGTGAATGGATAAAGAATTGACATATACAAAGGAGTGTTATTCAATCATAAAGAGAAGGAAATCCTGCCAGTTGTAGCAACACAGTTGGACTTTGAGAGCACTATAAGAAGTGAATTAAATCAGATAAAAATAAATACTGCATGATTTCACTGCTGTGATGACTCTTAAAAAAAAAAAAAAAAAAAAAACCTCACAGAAAGAGAGTTCGGATTTTGCTTGCCAGAAGCAGGAGATGTGGATTAGCAGAATGGAAGGAAGTCATCAAAAGGTACAAACTTCCAATAATAATATAAATAAGTACTGAGGATACTTCGGATATAGTGAATGACATGATGACTATAGCGATCAATGACATTGCTGAGGGGAAAAAAGAAAAAAATACTGATTAATTCTATTTTCTGAACTTGAACCTTGTTGCATAGAATGGCCAATGCTCCCAGGTTAGTCTAATTTCCTACAGCATAAGATTTAATACCTATACCTGAGTCCTCCGGTAATAGTTTGCCCCCTGGCATTTAGTTACACAGACTCTTAAAGTACACGTTTGTACCACTAACTATGGCTTCATATTCCATATGAAAAGGTCTAATTAATTACTGCTTCCTGGCTACCCTAACTGTGCTTTCTCTAGCTTCTGAAGAATATCCTAATTTTTAGGGTTTTTTTTTTTTTTAGTTTTTCAGTTTTATGAAGATAAAACTGACATCAAATTGTAAAGTGACATCAAAAGTACAGATTATGTGATTTGATACGCATATATATTGTGAAAGGATTTCTCACATCTAGTTAAATAGCACACCCATCACTGAACATGTAAATTTCACTCTTTGCAAATTTAAATTATACAATACAGTGCTATCAACTATACTCACCAAGATTTACATTAATCCCTCAAAATATTATTCATTTTTAAATTGTATCCTTTACTACCTAGAAACAATGCTGTGTCTTGGAGCTTAAATACACACACACACACATATACATATATATATCTATAAACACACTTTTTTCAGTCAGGAAAATGCCATTTAAAGCACATGATTTGAATCACTACTGTATAAGATACATTTCAGTTATATATACAAGCTAGGACTTGGATTGCATCTAATCCAAGATGCAATGGATTAGAAGACAAATGAACAGTATCAAACATACACAAAGCTGGGCAATGGCACAACTTGAACTACATTGTCAAGTAGGCATGTTCTCATAAGCTCCTTTTGTAAAGAGGGATAATGAACTAAGGATTTTAACTGTTAGAATGAAAAATCTAAACAGAACAAGTTCAAATATTGTACTAAGGCCTTGGCTAGGTGAGATAAATCCTGGATACACTGGTTAATTGGCTACCTGTGGTGTTTGCAGACACAGACTGTGATCTTCTCGAATGTCCACTGGCTCCGGCTCAGACTGACCCCCAATCATTTTTCCTTTGCCCCCCATTCACCCCCGTCATGCTGGAGGGCTTTCCTGAAACCACAAAACTGCCTAAAACTTGCAGTTGTCTCTATGTCCTCACTTAGCTAATAGAAACGTCTAGAGGAAATAGTGTCTTCTTGCCAAAAGAAAAATACCCCCAGAAAGAAATCTTTTTCAGGTCTTTCAAACAAGAAATGAGTATGTTTCAATGGCAAAACATTTGTTACTACAAATGATGGCTATGCATTGGGTTTGCCAAAAACTTTGTTCAGGTTTTTCTATAATATCTTATGGGAAAATCCAAATGAACTTTTTGACCAACCCAATATGATCATAGGTACTTCTCTGGTAGCTCAGACAGTAAAGCATCTGCCTACAATGCATGAGACTCGGGTTCAACCCCTGGGTTGGGAAGATCTCTTGGAGAAGGAAATGGCAACCCACTCCAGTATTCTTGCCTGGAAAACCCCACGGATGGAGGAACCTGGTAGGCTACAGTCCATGGGGTTGCAAAGAGTCAGACACGACTGAGCGACTTCACTAATAAATATGATCATATAACAGTCATCAGTTATATGATGGTCATCAATGGTAAATCAAGTCATTAAAGTAAGGTGAAAACCCACAAATATGTGTGTTCCAGATGATCCATGAATGATGGTATGCAAAGTAGAATTTTAACTTATGACTGTTCTAGTCTCATCTATTTTTACTTTCTATTTTTATGAATGCTTAATAAGACACATGATATATTAACATGAAATACATGCAATAGACTTACAAACACTTATGTTAATATTGGGTATGAATTCTTCAAATATTTTTACTAACAAAGTTCCACTCTTGCCATATATACAGATATACTGTGGTTTATACATACAGTGCTAACCAGCTTTATGGTCAGGCTGAGATACCTAACTACAANCTTAATAAGGCACATGATATATTAACATGAAATACATGCAATAGACTTACAAACACTTATGTTAATATTGGGTATGAATTCTTCAAATATTTTTACTAACAAAGTTCCACTCTTGCCATATATACAGATATACTGTGGTTTATACATACAGTGCTAACCAGCTTTATGGTCAGGCTGAGATACCTAACTACAATTTATAGTATAACTAAAGTCATTGTGTGAACATTGTAAATAAATAATTATAATGATGACTGAAATGTGAATTTGTGTTACTAGCTAATGTGACTATCAGGAAATTTGTTTCAAGGACTAATGAGAAGAAAATGTAAATTCTTACTAACAATCCTGGATTCTTGCTCCCATTATCCCAGATGAGCTTAGCCTGATATTATGCAACTGATTTTTGTACCTATAACATCCCTGGTATTACCCATACATCATTTTGAAAGGGCTAGCCAAAAGTCATAGACTCCTTTCTACTGAGCCACGTAGTTTTACATCACTTGGCANGAAAATGTAAATTCTTACTAACAATCCTGGATTCTTGCTCCCATTATCCCAGATGAGCTTAGCCTGATATTATGCAACTGATTTTTGTACCTATAACATCCCTGGTATTACCCATACATCATTTTGAAAGGGCTAGCCAAAAGTCATAGACTCCTTTCTACTGAGCCACGTAGTTTTACATCACTTGGCAGGTGACATGGAGTTTTCACATCCATGATGTCATATATTGCTCTCAAACCTCTTGCTTCCTAGGATTCTATTACCCTGCCTTCTCAGCAGTGATTTCAAGCACTACTGTACTTTCCACTAATGCTGTTGGTTTTCTGAGATCTTGCCTTTCTCTGTGATTTTATCTTCCTGAAGGATTATGACTACACTCTCTAATCTTCAAAATGCATGTCTACTCCACATGGCACCGCATCCTACACACAGCAGACCCTCCATCTCTGCTTCTTGACACCTGGCTTCACTCTCTCCAACCTGACCGCCTTCCTGTCATCTAGGCCCAGGGCTTCACTGGGTTGCTCTTTCCTCCAGAAAACTTTCTTAGCTTAATCAAATAGCGCCTGAACCCCAGAAAGATGTCTCTCTTTCCTCATTCCCCACTACTACTTATTTGTAGTTTCTGGTTTCTAAAACAGTGAATTACCTTTTTCTTTTTTTTTTTTTTTAAGCTCATATTTGAATTTACTGCACGTACTTTATTCACATCCACAGAACCAGCTTTTTGGGAAATGTTTACCTACATTGCTGAGATATAGTTAATTCTAAAAGTTATTATGAAATATTTAAGTCCATGGTTTATGTTGGTGACTGTGAATTTGGTTTAGCAATAATCACTTTCTCATGTGCCCTATATTTGAAAACAAAGAACGAGCAAGTTAGTTGGTGCAGAGCTTAGGTCTGGGGGACTATAGTATAGGCATGGTTATACCAAAATAACTATAATACCAAGAAGATTGAGTGGTGTCATCAAAAACACTCAATGTGTTTTCAAGTTCAAAGAAAGAAAGAATTCATACAACCAATTCTGTCAAGTTTAATAAAAATCCAAATGACTTGTGAAGTCTCAACTCATGCACAATACTTACTGAAAAGTCAATTAATAAAATTAATAAAATCTTCAGTTCCTTCAGTGTTTTATGAGCATATGTCATTTTAATAATAATACTTAAGGCACAAAGGGGCTTCCCTGGTGGCTCAGCCAGCAAAGAATCTGCCCAAATTACAGGAGAACCAGGTTTGATCCCTAGGTCAGGAAGTTCCCCTGAAAAATAGACATGGCAACCCACTCCAGTATTCTTGCCTGGCTAATCCCATGGACAGAGGAGCCTGGTGGGCTACAGTCTGTGGGGTCGGAAGGAGTCTGACACAACTGAGTGACTTTCACTTACAAGGCATAAAACACAGGAAGTATTAAATACAAAGTAAATGTTGAGTCGTAGTAGAGAAGTGAACGTGATGAAATTTAATATTTCTCAAGCCCTTCCCTCCTTACAAATGATTTAGAGATGTGAATGCTGCAGACAATCCAGGGCAACTGAGAGTCAAAAGAAAAAAAAAAAAAAAAAAAAGTAATAGGGGAATTCTGCTGCATGGAAACCACCCTGGCATTTTTTTCAAGAGAATGTGAGGTTTCGAATCTAACGCCAGTGGTTCCCTTTAGCAAGCTGTGGCATCAACACCCATAATTCAACTTACCTGTTCCATCAATTATAGTGATTATGCCGAGGGGTGTGGCAAACCTTCTCCACAGGAAAACAGAAAGACAACACAGAGAATGTTCTCAAAATAACTTCTTGCCAGTTTTCTGCACTGTCTCAAAGGCTGACTTCAGAGATACACATTATTTTGACTTTAACTACTTCCCTCACCTTTAAAAACCACTTACTCAAAATCTTGGCAACTAGTTAGCACTCTCTCCCTTATATCTGAACTATTGACTGGAGATGGTTACTCAAAATTTATACCTATTTAACATTTCATGATTGAATAGAAATGCCTGCTATGGCTTCCAACTGCAAGTGAGCCTTTGACAAATGAGCTCTCCAAAGTGCCATGCAGATACTAGTTCCTTTCACCAAAGTGGAGAGAACAAAATTCTAAGTGCCCAGGAAATGAGATACTCTGGTATGTAATATTTATGCCTTCAGGGTACAGAAAAATTGGCCAAAAGCCAGTTTTTAAATAAATATTCATCGTTTCTACCCTAAAGGCACTTCTATCATATTTTACTAATAAGAATGTTGTTTAGAGATGCCATTATGGAGGTCAGAACCTAATGAAATAGCACTTTTATCTTTGTTTCCTCCTGAAGAAGAAGAAATTAAGACTGTACAATTTGTTGCCTAAATGAATTAAAAGGGTCTCTAAAGTGTCAAAACAAATAACATGTTAATTAGTCTATGGTTAAATTGTAATCATATTGATGCTCTAGATTTTCTAGGGCTAAAGTCTAATTATAACATCAACATCCCTTTGAAAGTGTATTTACATCAGTTTAAATGAGCTGTTGAAATTGCTATTATAAAAATTCCTAAAAGCTTTCTTGAAATCGTGTACTTGAAAGTTTCAATCTGTCGTTCTTCAAAAGCTTCTGAACTAACGGCACACAAATTTTTCATTCTAGTCCATTTTCAGAACAAAATTCTTATTCCGTTTTGCTATCACTGAGTAGTAAAACTTCTGTGGCCCGTGCTTCTATGTGTATTTTTATCATAAGAGAAGCTACAACTGCCAACTCAAAGAAATAAAGCATATTTGAGAACACATATACGTTATACCATCTGTCTTGCTGTTCTCCAATACCAGGCAGATAGAAGGCTCTTTGGAACTGGGCAGTGTGGTCTTGCTAGAGGAACAAATTTCTGAGTCATGAGGCTGACATAGTGGGCAACTGTGTTCTCACACAAAAGTGTCTTCTACATCACCAAACACAAGATTCTGGGCTGACTTGCTAACTAACTAAACCACATTTATGAATCTGTCTAACGTTTTCTACATTCTCAGATAATTCACAGAGGTGAGGCCTGAATCAATTTCATGGAGTTGTCAGTTTCCCCTCGAAGTGAATAATATTGAGTATGTCAATATTTTATTATATATTATGCATGACATGTGTGAAATTATCCTGATTTACACCCAGAAGTAATAAATTCTCTGTACTGAGGGTAAATAGTACGCAGAAAGTTAGTTGTGTTAATATCTATGCAGTCAGGTATTTTTACTTTGGCAAAATATCTTTTCCATGTCTGTGCATTTCGTACTTAAGGTAAAACTTGGCATTGGGTAAATTAGGTATGGAGCTAAGCAGTTTGCAGATTTTTAAATGGAGTTGCTTACATACAAATAACATCCATATTTTGGAATTTTGTAGCTAATTTGAAACTCCAGAATGCCTTAGAGACTTTGCAACTGTCTCCTCACTTCCTTTCAAAATATTTATTTTGTGGTTGTTTTATTTTCCACGGAATCCGAGAGGTATTATTCTAGACTATTATGCAGAGCGCGTTAAAAATGTAATATCGTTTAACATAAATGTATCTTTAAGTATAAAATAGCTTCAATGTAGTACATATAAAATAAAAATTAAGGCCTTAATGCAGCAACAAGTTATTGAATGTTATGATAAGGCTAAAATCATTCTACATGCTACATAAGAAATGAAGTTACACTCTCCTCAAATGTATTATCTAATTAGATGAATATGAATCCACTTCCAAACATCAGAAATATAACCAATGAAAGACTGATGATCTTATCAGAAATGAGGCTCGTGGGTGGATAACAAAGTTAGAGACGGGGCACAAAAAGATTCTGAGATGACAGAGTGAAATGAGTAAGGTCGTTTCAGCATCACGAGCAGCGCTTTCTGCAACAGAGGGTCATTGTAAGCGGTAGGAAGTTGACATTTAGAAAGACAGGTTAAGGAAGAGGGGCATCAAATGCCGATGTAAGACCTTAGGACCTGAAAAATATGGAAGATTTTTAAACAAGTGAAAAAAATCTGTGCAGAGATTATTTTAGCCGTGTCAGGAAAGATGGTATGGAGCAGATTGGCAGACTGAAGGCAAAATGGTTAGAAATATATTTATTTCTAACATTCCACTTCTAATATTGCACTATATACAGTAACGAAGAATCACATGTGATATTTATTAATAAGGAATAATGTTGCAAAATATCTGGATCTCACAGTGAAACCAGAGCCCAAGAAGGGCCTAGAAATACTCAAGCAGATCTTTCAACAATGAATTTAAGAGCTCTTCACACCTCAGCAAGTCCTACTCTCCAAATGCTTAGAAATTTAATCATCCTCCATATCCCTGTGAGATTCACAGTGAAGCATTGCACACATTCATTTGGTTACTTAATGCTTTCTGTAAAGTAAGTTCTGCATTTCTAGACATTTCAGTGAGATGTATGTTTTACCGAGAAATATTTATGTGTATCATGACTAATGTCCAGACTCTCCACAGAAATTCCTAAGCTAATTTTAGCAGCTAGACTACAATTTAACCTTGACACTTAATGGCTAACTGAATACATGGAAAAACTAGTGGTGAGGCAGAGGAATGTTTCAAAAATAGGTTAAATTCTGATCCTGAGTGCTAGGAGAATAACCAATATTAAGTATGTCTCAAAATTTTGCAATGAATATGTCACATATGAAGCAAATTTTGACATAAATACCTAATTTTAGCTTAAATTACTTTTATTTTAATATTATTTATCAGCATATAAACAGAAAATTAACACTGGTGATTTTAAAAACTTATTCATAAATAAACTATAAAGCCTATACAATTCAAAATAACAGGACTAGTATACTATCACAAAACAATATAATAGATGATGTCATTTATTTTAAAATAAACAGGCACTTCTAAGTGATGGCATTGCTGAATTTTGGCACAGGGATTTTTATAAATTTCATATGACTGTGCTATTATTTGACATGTAATAATGTGTCAATTCTCCCAGGAATTTTCTGCATTCAATATACACTGAAATTTTGGTTAGTAAAGGTTTTTGGGTACCAAGTGGCTTTACCATTAATGCATTGTTTCAATGATCTTCCTCTCTCTCTCTTTCCTCCCCATCTTTGTGACTTCTTATCAATCATAGCATTNTGACTGTGCTATTATTTGACATGTAATAATGTGTCAATTCTCCCAGGAATTTTCTGCATTCAATATACACTGAAATTTTGGTTAGTAAAGGTTTTTGGGTACCAAGTGGCTTTACCATTAATGCATTGTTTCAATGATCTTCCTCTCTCTCTCTTTCCTCCCCATCTTTGTGACTTCTTATCAATCATAGCATTACAATTTGAAATAGCAAGGCAGCCAATATTATAAGGTGATTAATTAGGATTTCACTGATATTATCTTATCAATATTTTAAAAGATATATACTTATTCATAAATATCTCATAGGAAATTCAGTTCAGTTCATTCAGTCGTGTCTGACTCTTTGAGACCCCATGTACTGCAGCATACCAGGCTTCCCTGTCCATCACCAACTCCTGGAGCTTGCTCAAACTCATGTCCATTGAGTCAGTGATGCCATCCAGCCATCTCATCCTCNTCTCTGTCAGTTTCAAGTTTTTTACAGGCAGTGAGAGAGGGGGAAGAAAGAATATGAATGAGAGACTGTGCACACACATAGAAGCTTTACCGTAAGGATGGAGAGGAAGCAACCCTACATTTTATAGTTTATAGGGCTGCCTGGCAAAGACTTAATGGCCTCAAATGATTCCCACTGCCACAGAGGTCATCATATTCCCTTGCATTTAGGTTAGACCATTACAAAGCTCATTAAAATGTAAATATTACCTAGGAACGCTATTGAACCATTTTCAACTATTTAACTATCCAATTACCCACCAGTGTTTTAATAGAAAGCACTGCAAAAGAGGAGATTTTTTTCTAGATAATGGAATAAAAGAAGGAAGAAAAGGGCCCTGGTTCCAAGCTTCAGCGTACGTGTTCCTTGGTATCCAAGTGGGGAACTAGATCAACAACCTCCTGGGTACCAGAACACACAAATGCTCAAGTCTCAGGTCATATAAACCACTGCACACCCTCATATATATGCTACATTATTTGTAAATTGCTTTTAATACCTAATGAACGTGCTATATCAATAGTTGCCAGTGCACAGAAAATTCAAGCTTCTCTTTNGATCAACAACCTCCTAGGTACCAGAACACACAAATGCTCAAGTCTCAGGTCATATAAACCACTGCACACCCTCATATATATGCTACATTATTTGTAAATTGCTTTTAATACCTAATGAACGTGCTATATCAATAGTTGCCAGTGCACAGAAAATTCAAGCTTCTCTTTCTAGAGCTTAGCTAAATTCAAGCTTGATATCTGGAGCTAAGCTAAATTCAAGCTTGCTTTTTGAAATTTCCTTTCCAAACATTTTTGATCTGCAGTTGGTTGAATCTGGGATATGGGACCCTACTTAGGAACATCAAAGAAAAGACAAATGTTTAAGATATATAAAGAGCTAGTATTAAATAAGAGTTGTCTGTGTCCCCAAATGCCTAGGAACAATCCCCTGATTCTACACACAGACACCACCAACAGAATATAACAACATCTCTGCAAACAGTGAGCAAGACATGGTGCCCTCATGTTTATAAATCTCAATATCTTACCAAGTTAGCAGAGCCGAGGCAAAAAGACACAAGAAGGGAAAAGCACACTGTAAAACTATTGCTTTATCAAATNAAGACAAATGTTTAAGATATATAAAGAGCTAGTATTAAATAAGAGTTGTCTGTGTCCCCAAATGCCTAGGAACAATCCCCTGATTCTACACACAGACACCACCAACAGAATATAACAACATCTCTGCAAACAGTGAGCAAGACATGGTGCCCTCATGTTTATAAATCTCAATATCTTACCAAGTTAGCAGAGCCGAGGCAAAAAGACACAAGAAGGGAAAAGCACACTGTAAAACTATTGCTTTATCAAATAGAGCAATAAGGAGTTTGTCCATAATAAGAAATTAACTCTTAGAAAGTAAGGAACTGACAAGTCACCTTCTGATATCTTGACGGTAGGCTTGCATCGTAGGTATAATAATATCCAGTTTGAAGAACAGTGAAACTATTTCTGAGAGGTTAAGGAGTTTACCTCAGGTTGCTCAGAGGGTAAGAGCTGGGATTAGGTGTACAAATGAATTTTAATTGACTCCAAAGTCTGTGTTCTTTCCATCACAGCATGTGAGGGGTTGGGGTGTTGGAACATGCTTGAAACTTTAACTTCTTTTGGTTGTTTTTGTGCAATGTGATCTGAACACTGACTGTAGCTTACATATCACACATTTATATAGTTCAGATTAAACATTAACAAGACTTTGTTGAAATTATTATTAGCTAACACTCACTGTAAAGGGAGAATTTGAACTATGCTTTTGAAAAATATCTCTTGGTCACTTATTCATGGGTTCCAATCATAACAGTTACAGGACTTTGAAAAGCAGCAGTGTTTTTTATTTTTCCCCAAAACGCTTTTCTTTGCTTACTAAACAACCTGGCATGAGGGTCCTAATAGACCAAGATCATCAGACCACACAAATACAAAGCATATGAAGAAACAACTATTAGGCGGTAAAAGAGTGATAATTTATGAATTTACTCATCTAAATAACTTAGCAACACATACAGCTACTTGGTTACTACAACCCGTATCAGGGCCCAATGGTGCAAAGAGAGTGAACCTCTCCTTCCAGCATCCACAAATGTAATGGTAACAATGTGATCGTCGGCAACTAATATACAGAAACAATGAAATATGGAATCAAGATTGGTAACAGAGATCGATGTTTGCTATGCAAGGTGTTGAAGGGCATCATTTGAAGACAAAGACCACCCCTTTATCAAGAAGCAGACTCTATGCCTGCTAGACTGGGCATTCTGCTAGGGTAATTACTGCTAGGGTAATTAATAATCCTGTCATAATTTCACTCTCTGACCGGATGCTTCAAGACGGGCAAGCAGAAACTCAAGACCCTGATCTGGTTGCTTCCTGTTACCCAGTAAACATAGACTATCCCATACTCAAGCATTTAGTTTACTTTTCAACCTCATAGGATTCTTGAAAATTTACATACTAGATTGAATCAGCAACAAAATTTAATCCATACTTAAACCCAATCAGTTCAGTTCAGTCACTCAGTTGTGTCCAACTCTTTGCGACCCCATGAATCACAGCACGCCAGGCCTCCCTGTCCATCACCATCTCCTGGAGTTCACTCAGACTCACGTCCATTGAGTCTGTGATGCCATCCAGCCATCTCATCCTCAATTGTCCCCTTCTCCTCCTGCCCCCAATCCCTCCCAGCATCAGAGACTTTTCCAATGAGTCAACTCTTCACATGAGGTGGCCAAAGTACTGGAGTTTCAGCTTTAGCATCATTCCTTCCAAAGAATACCCAGGGCTTATTTCCTTTAGAATAAATCCAATATATTACACCAAAATGTTAAAAGTCTATATATTCAATAAAATTGTTATTGTCAAATACTACCGAGAAGACGCAACCTTTTTCACCCTCAACATGACTAAGCCAGCCAAGCAACCAATCAAGAAAGATCAGTAGCAAAAACTGCAGGCAAGCGCCACTTGGCTGGTAACTTCCATGAAAACTGTCAAAAGCCATCCAGAAGTGAAGCAAATTAACAAAACTAAAAGTGTATTCTTTGTATTTTCCTTCCACAGGTATTTCTTTTAAAGTCACCAGGTTAATTAATTATTCCTGCGAAAAGAGAAAAAAGTGCCAGTCTGTCCTTTATATGCAATGTCTCCACCATGAACAATAATCTGGAGCTTAGGATAATTAATACTATATATCCTTGCCTTTGAACAACACAGCTGTCAACCATGAGACTTTAAAATTAATAGGCTCTTCAAAGCTATAAATCAGAAACCATGATAATTTTATATAATAATTCTTAAAATGCACTTACCTTTTAGAGGAAAAGCACAGTTCTGGCAGCAAATTGCCTGTTAAAATAAAACATATCATTTATTGGTCTCTAGTACATATTATAAAGGATGATTCATTGTTATCTGCAGCACAATTATAGGCCAACTTTAAAAACTTTTCCTGATCTCATTTAGCTTCTTTTTTTCACTAACAATTAAAATCACCTCCTTGCTGATAATAATTAAATGCCTTTCTCTTCCGTGCATCTGCAGTGAAAGCACAAAAGCTAATGAGTTTCATGTTTGAGAGCGAAACCAGAAATTACCGGGCACATTATCCAGGTCATGGCTGTAGATTTCAGTACCTTCTGCTCAGTGACTGTAATACGATACATGTGAGTGAATGTCTGTGCTGGAAGTTTTAAGGGTTAGGTGTTACAGCAACTTTCATTTCTACTAAATAAAAATAAAATACCAGAGAAAAGTTATTAATATAAGATGTACTCTTCTCAAACATTGCATTAGTTGTTTGAATTTCTCATATACTTTTCACTGGAACACATTAAAGTCAGAGAGATTTTTATTTACAATGCCTGACAACTGTCACTGACATGAAACAAAGTCATGGTCCCACGCAATCTGCAGTCAAGACTGTACTTGAAACGAAACTGGCTTGAATCAATATAACATTTAATCCTAATCAGACGCTAAGCTATCGTAGGAGAAATAATAGCCGTAGAAGAAACTCCTTTGACGGTACTTTCTTTCCCACAGGAACTGAATTCATTTTCTTAGAAGCAAAAAAGAAAAAAAAAATCAAGAATAATTTTCTTATGAACTCTATTTGCATATGTAAGACTACCCAGATGCATTTTTCTCCTACTGTCTAAATGTATCACAAATCTTGATATTGAGAGGTACCTGTAGGTATTGAAAAATATGATTTTAACTGAGTTTAACTGTATCCTCAAAACAAGTTAAGAGCCAAAGACTTGCAAACTTGATAACGTCTTGATACTAATTTGCAACCAGAGGTGGCTCCTGGTGTAAATTCATCTGAGTTCACTTGAGTGTTAAATTGTCAGGGCAGGAAAATCACTTCTCACTCTAGCCCTAGATGGACTCTTTCTAATAACATTTAGAGACAGGGTAAGAGGCGCTCAGGGATGGAAGGAGAGGTGACCTGATGATGCTGCTGGATGTGGGGCTAGGCTGTGCTCCCGGAAGACCCTCCATCACCCCTGGTGCTCCACTGTCTCGTGTCACCCTTGACTGCCCCCTGCAAACATCAGGACGCATTCTCTCTCTGAAGATGCCCTTCTCAGCCATTCAGGGCAAAACTGATTAAATCATACAATGTAAATGTCCACCTACTCATGGGGATGACTTCTAGGTATCTCTTTGCTTTGATATAAAAGGAAGCATTCAGGACAAAAAAAAACCAATAAAACTTCAAGTGCTTGAAGCTAAAGAGTTTTTGTTCCCCCAAACTGCAATAGATTAATTTACACAATCTCTTATGATCATTATCACTCGCCTTGTTATGGGGCCTCCATAACTCCTCTGCTGTCCTGCTGTCCACATACCTAACCCCATCACTGATCCAAGGCAGAGAACTGTTTCTTTTGTTTGTTTGTTTTATGTTTTTAAGAAGGAATAGATATAATCAAGTTTCAGCACTACTTAAATATTTTGGTTATCACTCAGAATGAATCTGAAAACCCTTGACCTGGCTTCTAAGGCTTGTTGCTCTGAAACTTTCTCACTTTTTCTACTCTAATTTCTCACAACACCTTCTCATGACATTACAGATACTGGTCCGTTTTTCTGCTCCCATCAGTGACCCTCTTCCTGGTCTCAAGCCAGGATCTTGGCCAGTGTGAAAGCTGAGAAAGTCCTTTCACCTTTATGATCCTTGACTTCACTTACAAATTTCAAACATGTTTTTTTTCTCTAAGATTCTTCCCAAGAATCCTAAAGTGGATCTCTTTTGCAAAACTGTAATTGTGTTTTGCTCAGTTTTCTCTTTTCAAGCACTGCAGAGAGAAAGTTTGAGCTCTGCTTGGTTCCCTATAGGTAGAGTGAACCTCAATCTACCATCTAAATGGGGGAACTTCTCAGACCAATGAAAGCTAGGTGCCCATGTATTACATAAAACGGAGGACAGGTATGAGCAAGCCCACTCACGTGGCACACGTTCTGTGGAGGAAGCATCAGCTTTATGTGAATGCTCAGAAGGGAAGCCCAATTTTAAGTGAAAACATCAAAGAAGCTGATGAGCCTTAAGGGCTGATGGTTGTCCACATTCTATGTTACAAAAGGTGGAACATGTCCTCACTGTTCCTTTCCTGTACCATGCAGCTATCATAAAAAGAACCCCCCTAAATATTTATAAGTAAAATCAGAACAGTGTGGGATAAACTTATAAGGTTTTCAGCAGCAGGACCATAGCCCAAATCACTGCCACTTACAGGCAACCTGGGCTCATTTCTGGGCAAGCCCAGAGCTGCCATTTTCCAGCCTATCAGCTTCTCTCTCCGCCATCAACACATTCGCATTTATCAGCTAATTTCTAACCACAGGCTGCAGCAGCTGATGTTTACTCCTCCGCCCGAATGTACTGATGATGGTTTGGATGTGAGGATAGGGGAGAGGAAGCCATTCAACACTCCTCAGAGCTGAGCGCCGAAGAATTGATGCTTTTCAACTGTGGCATTTGAGAAGACTCTTGAGAGTCCCTTGGACTGCAAGGAGATCCAACCAGTCCATTCTGAAGGAGAGATCAGCCCTGGGATTTCTTTGGAAGGAATGATGCTAAAGCTGAAACTCCAGTACTTTGGCCACCTCATGCGAAGAGTTGACTCATTGGAAAGGACTCTGATGCTGGGAGGGATTGGGGGCAGGAGGAGAAGGGGATGACAGAGGATGAGATGGCTGGATGGCATCATGGACTCAATGGACATGAGTTTGAGTGAACTCTGGGAGTTGGCAATGGACAGGGAGGCCTGGCATGCAGCGATTCATGGGGTCGCAAAGAGTTGGACACGACTGAGTGATTGAACTGACTGAACTGAACTGTAGAGCTCGCCACCCTCTTTGTAATCAGGCCAAAGCAAAATCCTCTTTGAGCACAACTGGGAGCAGTAGATGTCCCCCTCAGACCATCAGTTTTCAAATAAACTCTCCACAGAGATGGGTAAATACAGAGCTGACTATATGAACACTGAGGTCCTTGGAACAGGCCTCTTCTTTCAGACATTCAGTACTCTGGTTAAATTCGTGTGTGTGTATGTGCGTGCACACGTGTGTGTGTGTGAGATACACTATTGGGGTGAGTGAGGTAATGCATTTTCCTTTCTTTGAAGGTTGATGTCCAACTATGACTCTTGAAGACTGTGGAATTTAATCACACAGTGGCAAAAGAACAGATCAAAGTCAAAGACAAGGGGGAGAATTTTATTCGGTGCATCACTTTGGCTAAATTAGTGGGGAAAGGAAGTAATGATGAAGGGCCCAAATCTTTATGCTCTGTTAAGATGTTTCTCCTTGTTTAACTGAAAGATACAGGGGATTCTAAAAAGGAAGACTGATACCATGTTTTTTTACTTTGATAAGCAGGTTAGCAGTATGGTGGCTGGTTACAGTGAGGGAAACAGGCCTATTGAGAGACTTTTTATGTATTCCATAACTGAGAAGGTGAAGAATTTAACAAAGACAGAGGCAATGGGAAGTGAACAAAGGGAGAATTAAGCAACATATGGAGAAGGAAATGGCAACCCACTCCAGTGTTCTTGCCTGGAGAATCCCATGGACAGAGGAGCCTGGTGGGCTGCTGTCCACAGGGTCACACAGAGTCGGACACGACTAAAGCGACTTAGCATGCATGCATGTATTGGAGAAGGAAATGGCACCCCATTCTGGTACTCTTGCCTAGAGAATCCCAGGGACAGAGGAGCCTGGTGGGCTGCCCTCTATGGGACTGCACAGAGTCTGGCATGACTGAAGCAATTTAGCAGCAGCAGCAAGCAACATATTCCCAAAATGTTTAAGAGGTATAACTGATAGGCTTTTGACCATCTGTGAACAGAAGTTTATAGAATATCTTTCCAGGTTTGGCATGAGTGAAAACAGCTGCAATTTTCAGTTGAGTGTATCATGTAAGTAATAAGAATGAGAGGTAAGAGAAAATGATGGGTTAACAGACTAAAGGTTTCAGATTGTCGAAGTTCAGGAAAAACTCAGGAGACTTGGCTCAACACTTTGGTGTACATCACTCTAATTTTATAATTGAGCAAAATTAAACCAAGACATATATGCTATCTCAAAGGCATAGAGCTACTAGGTGGTAAAGAAAAGATTTTATTTCCTCCAAATTCTGTTTCTGTTGTAGAATTGGCTCATGACTTTTAAATGCACACCCTAAATACCACATTTTTTTCATCTACAAGGCAGTGATGGTGTCTCAACCTGTGATTTATCTAATATACTGTGAAGTTAAGATTTAGTAAACGAAAGCCGTCATCTCTCTGGTGAACATTTTCGTTCCCTTGGCGTGAGATCCTTTTGAAGTCTAATTACTGACGGGCAATTACCTTGTCAAAAAAATGATGCAAATGGTCTTGCAGCTCGGCCCTACCATTCCACATTGATTCCACTTAATTAGAGGACCAAAAACCATGTCCACGTCTACGTCGGTGAGGACAGTGGATATGGAGCATGAAAAGAGACCAGATGGCTCTTAGCGTTGAGTTGGCTACCTAGTGAGAGATGTCCTCGGAATCTTTTTTAATTTCTCTTTTTCAGGCTGGCCTCTAACAAGCTTTTAATGGAGATTTTTATTTGTGCGTTTCATCGTTGTTATGCAAATCTATTGTTAGTGAATATGCTGCCTCTCTAGCCTCTTGCGAAAATTAGCACGGTTCATTGTGGCTGTAAATAACAACTGTACTCTTTTTGATAGAAAGGACGATTAAAGGGGTTTGGGGTTATCTTTTTATTCTTAAACTTTGCTCATATTGATTTATTTGGATTGTTAACCGCAAAACATAAAAGATTATCTCAAATAAGAGTGTGTCATATAATGTCTATTTTGCTCTTTGCTAGAAATAGATGATTACGCTGCCAAGACGCATTGGCAGAGTGATTTATTTTCCTGCTCCCTCACTCAGCTATGCAGAGATACGTTACTGTGTTCAACTAAAGTCTTGCATTTTCACAGAGGATAAAAAAAGAATTTTTCACTGTATCAGAAAGCAGAAATATTATTTATCACCAAAATTAGTGGAAGGTTGAGACATCTGTAATTGTGTAGCGTATACAGTAAGAAATCCATTCTAGAATTTTAAGAAGTCACATCTAGTTGGAAAGAACTCTTTTACTTTAAAGGTATACAGTCCTGTACAAAGTCAATTATATTTTTTTATCAAAAGTGACTGGTTAGAGGTTAAGGATATTGACTTGGGAATCATACTGCCTAGGTTGAAAGGGCACTTAGTAGTTCTTTATTATGGTGTGACCTTCAGCAAATTACTTCTCCCTGCCACTGTTTCATCAAATGTCAAAAGAGGAAAATAATCACTATCTCATAGGGCTATTATGAAGATTAAATGAGTTAACATATATAAAAGTATTTAGAATATGGCTGGGCACATAATTCACCCTCAATATGTTGGCTTTTATAAGAGTTTCAGTGACTCTATTGCTCTACTTCCTGGTATATTAGTTACCAAGTGATATTTATTATGTAAGTTAGGCTTTGCTGAATATGAAATACTATAATGGGTCAATTACCCTGAACTCAGCAGAAAATCAAGTAGTAATAAAAATATGAGTGCCAAAAACACATCACAAATTTTCTGCACAACATTTGAAATATGTTGGCTATACAGAGGAGTCTCAGAGTTTGTTTTTTGTTTTGTTTTTTTTTTTAAGGTGGAACACTATGCTGCAAGTGATACAAATATACAAAGAATCTTTGCCTTTAAGCAAATCCATAATCTAGTTGAAAATGAAATAGGAATAAATACAATGTTAGGTAACAGAGGATTATTTCCATGAGAAAATGACAACAGAAGAGAGAACCGAGGGAAATTGTTAATTTTGGCAGGCAGGCAAAGTTTGGGAAAGATGTCCAAGCTATTATCATCTTACGAACACTGGAGTGGATTGCCATCTCCTTCTCCAATGCATGAAAGTGAAAAGTGAAAGTGAAGTCGCTCAGTCATGTCTGACTCTTCGCGACCCCATGGACTGCAGCCCACCAGGCTCCTCCATCCATGGGATTTTCCAGGCAAGATTACTGGAGTGGGGTGCCGTCGCCTTCTCCATACAGACCCCTAACCACACATAAAAATTACTTCAAAATGGATCCAAGACTTCAATACAAAACCTAAAGCCATAGAACTCTGAGAAGAAAACATAAACTGTCTTTGACACAGGTCTTGGAAAGGATTCTTTGGATTTGATGACAAAAAGCAACAAAAGCAAAAATATACAAGTGGGACGGAATCAAAGTAAAAGGCAGAGCACAACAAAGGAAACCATCAACAAAGTTAAAAGTCAAGCCACTGAACGAGAGAAAATATTTGCAAATAGTATCTCTTAACATGTTAATATCCAACATACAAAAAGAACTCACACACCACAGCACCAAAAAGTATATCTGATTAAAAAATAAGATCTGAATAAACATTTTTTTCCCCCAAAGAAGACATACAGGAGACCAGTTACATGAAAGGGTGTTCGGCAGTACCAATGACCAGAGAAATGCAAATCAAAACCAAAATGAAAATGTCACTTCACACCTGTCAAAATGGCTAACAACAAAAAGACAAAAAAATAACAAATGTTGGTGAGAATGCAGAGCAAAGGAAACCCTGTGCCCTGTTGGTGTGAATGTAAATTTGATGCAGCCACTGTGGAAAACCTTATGGAGGTTCCTCCAAAAATTAAAAACCAGAATAAGCATACGATCCAGCAGTTCCACTTCTGCGAATATCTGTGAAGGAAACAAAGACTATGGCCAAGAGATATTTATACACCAATGTTCACTGCAACATTATTCCTAACAGTCAAGATATGGAAATGACCTATGGGTCTGCTGATGGATGAACAGATGGAAAAATGTGCTATGTATATACAGTGGAATACAATTCAGGAGTGAGAAAGAAGTCTACCATTTGCAACAACACGGATAGGCTTAAGAGTCTTAGGCTAAGTGAAATAAATCAGACAGGGCAAGACAAATTGTAATTGAAATCCAAAAATCCACTAACACCACCACTACAATAAATAACCAAGCTCATGGATACAGAGAACAGTGCTAATTACTGGCGGGATGGGGGTGAGGGAATAGGTGAAGGGAGTTAACAAATTTCCAACTATAGATTAAATAAGCCATGAGGAGGGAATAGCATGGTGATGATAGTTAATGATAGTGAATTGTGTGTTTGAAATTTAGCTAAGAAAAGATCAATCTTAAAGTTTTTCATTACTAAGAAAACATTGAAACAATGTATCGTGATGGAATGTATGGGGATGGATGTCAACCAGACTTATTGTGGTAATCATTTTGCGATACATACAAACATCAAATCACTATGTTGTATACCTAGAACTATGTTACTTTTCAATTATATCTAAGTTTAAAAGTGGTATTAAAAATGAGCAAAGCAGCTTAAATACTGTAAGAGAACAGGTGACACACTGCCAGGGGATGGGAGAGGCCGCTGCATTTTGCATAACATTGGAAGTACATTCAGAAGATGTAACGCTTGATGGAAGATAGGAATGAATGACAAGCAGCCATCAGTCTGGGAGGAACCCAGCAGTAGGACCTTCCAGGAAGAAGGAACCCAAACAGGGAAGGCACGGATGGGGATAAAACTGCTGCAATCTGTGAGCAGGAATCCTTTGAGTAGGAAGGCTTCTGAGCACGGTCAGGAGGATGGGCATAGGACCAGGTTTTGACTTCAGGGCGGTCTTTTAAGCGCAAAAGGGACAACACTGAGGTTTGGAAGGAGGGGTGGCACTGGTCCAATTTATATTTTTAAAATTCTGTTGTTGTGTCAATTGCTAGCGAGGGTCAAGGGTGGGAGCCAGGAAAGCAGTTAAGAGGCTATTGCGATGACCAAGAAAGAGGTGATGGGGGTTGGGTACAGCAGTTACAAGTGAGACAGAGACACAGGGGTGGTGCCAGAATGATGCTGGGATATAGAGCTCCCAGGATTTGCTGATGTGAGAGAGATTGGATACGAGACAGAGAGAAAGCACCATTAACTCCCAGGTCTCAGGGAGGAAAAATAGGATATGCTATCATTTACCAAGATGGGATTGAAACAGGAAAAACAACACAGAATTGGGGAAGGAAATATTTCTGTTTTATCAGTACCAAGAGTGTGGACCACACTGACATGTAAGGGGTAATGTTGCACACATGATTCTAGAACAGAGCTTGTCTCAGCAACAGAGAGTTTCAACCTCCACACTATTCTCTCTAAGTCTAGGTGCTTCTGTCCTATGCTGTGAACTACCCTACAAAGCGCCCATTTGTCTCTTGCCCCTCTCTACTGGATGACAGTATATCCCTCACATGGTTGTGATGAAAATGTTTCCAGACACTGCCAAATGGCGGGAAGGCAAAATTTCTCTGGGCTGATGATCACTGGGTTAGAGATACACATTTAGGTATACAAATAAAGGCTGAGTTTGACACTGGGAATATGGATGATCTCATGAGAAGAGGTGGGGGAGGGAGAAGAAGGCTCACCCCAGGGGACTCTGAAATCAGAATCTGAACAGAGGAGGAGGGTCTGGCAAGGCAGTCAATTAGGCAGAAATTAAACCTGATGAGTGTGGTGGGTTGGACTCCTGGAGAGGCTATTCTTGCCAGCAGGAGAGAGTGAACATGTGTGGTTCATAAGAATGAGCTTGATTAGGTAAACAAGGGCAGGACAATAATGCTTCCAGATCGTTGTCTTAAGAGAACTGGCATCTAAACGCCATGAGGTGGCCTCGGTGTGAGAATTTCCATCATCTTCAGTTATTTTAACAGGATATTCTGCTTGAGTGAGGGTCTGATGAGAGATGGTCGTCAGCCCTTCCTCAATGTATTTCGCTGTGTTTAAGGCTGGGTGCCAATGCTCCTCCCAGGTATCTGCATAAAAGATGGAAGTAGCTCCAGAGGACCCTGAGTTCCTAACTGTCGTCTGAATTAGAACACATCTGAACTATACAAACACATCCAATGGTCATCCTTGGTCATCTAAATCTCTAATGACCAAGGCCCGGTCGAGAAGGCCAAGTGTTCCTGGGAGGGAAGTTACCCTGCGGTTGAAAGGAGCCTAGGACAGTCAACTAGTCTTTAAGGACACAGAGTCAGAGAGGAATTGCTACCCTGGGTTGGGGCATCCCTCATAGCTCAGCCAGTAANGTCTTAGTCATCTAAATCTCTAATGACCAAGGCCCGGTCGAGAAGGCCAAGTGTTCCTGGGAGGGGAGTTACCCTGCGGTTAAAAGGAGTCTAGGACAGTCAACTAGTCTTTAAGGACACAGAGTCAGAGAGGATTGCCACCCTGGGTGGGGCATCCCTCATAGCTCAGCCAGTAAATCATCTTCCTGCAAGGCAGGAGATCTGGGTTTGATTCCTGGNTCCTTGGTCATCTAAATCTCTAATGACCAAGGCCCGGTCGAGAAGGCCAAGTGTTCCTGGGAGGGAAGTTACCCTGCGGTTGAAAGGAGCCTAGGACAGTCAACTAGTCTTTAAGGACACAGAGTCAGAGAGGAATTGCTACCCTGGGTTGGGGCATCCCTCATAGCTCAGCCAGTAAATCATCTTCCTGCAAGGCAGGAGATCTGGGTTTGATTCCTGGGTCAGGAAGATTCTCTGGAGAAGGAAACAGCAACCCACTCCAGTATTCGTGCCTGAAGAATCCCAAGGACAGAGGAGCCTGGCAGGCTACAGTCCACAGGGTCGCAAGAGTCAGAAACCACTTAGCGACTAAAACCACCAACTACTCTGGACCAGCATCTTTCAGAAAACCTTTCACACTCACCGTGTCCATCCTGTGTGCACTGGGAGAGGGGTAGCAATGTGTATACGAACTGAATGCCCTACATTTCCAAAAAGCTGAAATCTCAAGATTTAAGCAGCCTGACTTCATCCACCACGAGAGGAAGTCCTCTCAACTGAAAAACAGCGCAAGGATAGTGGGAGATGTCGCTTCTAGAGATGGTGACTGGGTGGGTTAGTGGTACCGGGAACTTGGCCAACAGCAGTGGCAGTAAGTTCACCATAAGCCGTGCTACCCCGATGCTCAGCTCCACCTTGGCTGGCTCAGCAGTGGTATTTGAGCTAACAGTGGACGGGAACGGAGGTGGATCTGTATAGGTGGATGCAGAAGGCTGGGAGGTAAGAGGGAGGGGAGGTTGAAGAACTCAGCCAGCAAGAAATTTATAATGTCTATTTTTTTTTTTCCTCCAGAGTTAAAAATACTGGATCAAGAGATACACTTATAATCTTAATAGCTACTGATAGACTATACTTTAAATAAAGTGATAATTCATAATCCACTAGTAAATGAATAGTGTCAATTTCCCTACACTTTTACCAGCCCTAGATGTGAATCCATATGACAATCGGATGGGTGAAAGAAAATGAGACCTCATTTTGCTCTAATTTGGATTTCACATCCACTATTGAAGGCAAACTTCTTTTTATATAGAGTTAAAGCTTACTTTTATTCTCATCCCTGGAATTTGCCTGTTCGTACGCTTCGCTTATTTTTCTGATAGATCCTTGATCTATTTCATATTCAGTTGTAGAAGTTCTTTTTCTATTAAAGGCATGAATCATTTGTCATATTTCAGAAGATCATCTCATTTAACACGCAGGTATTTCTGTAAATGGTGCACACGGAGGCAGGAAGTAGATGCCCCCATGCCCCAGAGGGTAAAGCAATTGGCGATTCATTCCTCGTGGACTGATACTCCTAGACAAGAATAGCAGGACAACTGAGAGAGGAGGCTGGGCCCTGCCCAGATAAGAGATGAAAGACCACGTACTTTCCATTCTCAAATCCAGGATACCTTCCTGACTACACATTCACAGAAAGCCTCCTTGGAGGTCGAAAATGGAGGGAGTGTCATTCTATGGTAAGTGACGCCAACTACCCAAAGGCCTCTTTGGCAAAACTAATCTTGGCTACGAGACGAATGTGCATGCATGAGAGGATAGAGAGATAAACCAGATATGGACTCAGAACGAGGCAAGTCTACATGACTGACCAAAGGAAACCCGGAAGCAATGTCCCATAAGAATGATTCACAAGACTGCAACTCTGAGTCTGCCAGAGTGTCTATCCACAGGCATAGTCCTCTTTTCCTCCTAATAAACACTTTACTTGTTTCACTACTTCCGTCTTTGTGGGAAATCGTCTTTGCAAAGCCAAAGGGCCAGGCCCCTTGTCACTGACCACTGGTCTAGTGGCTAGGGTTTCGTGCTCTCATTCCCGTGACCCCACTTAACCTCTGGCCAGGAATGGAAACCTTGCTTCAAGCCACTGCAGGCTGAGGCCACCCAACTTCAACATGTTCCTACACGTAATCAATGTGGGCCTGGGCTTTGTACCATCCGCTGCTGATGTTGCTAAGTCGCTGCAGTCGTGTCCGACTCTGCGACCCCACAGACAGCAGCCCACCAGGCTCCTCTGTCCCTGGGATTCTCCAGGCAAGAATACTGGAGTGGGTTGCCATTCCCTTCTCCAATGCATGCATGCATGCTAAGTCGCTTCAGTAGTGTCTGACTCTGTGCTACCCCACAGAGAGCAGCCCACCAGGCTCTTCTGTCCACGGGATTCTCCAGGCAGAAATACTGGAGTGGGTTGCCATTCCCTTCTCCAATGCATGCATGCATGCTAAGTCGCTTCAGTAGTGTCCGACTCTGTGCTACCTCACAGAGAGCAGCCCACCAGGCTCTTCTGTCCACGGGATTCTCCAGGCAGAAATACTGGAGTGAGTTGCCATTTCCTTCTCCTGATACCATCCACAGAAAGACTGAAAACTTAGATGACTCCGCTGTGAAGATTTGAGGATACAAGCCCTAGGAAAGACTAGCATTCCTGGGTTAGGAGTGGTGTTCTGAATGATGTGGTGGTCTGAATGACTAAGAACAGAATTAGATTTAGAACAGAATTGCCAAAAGACTAAACAAGCTGATTCTTCTAGAATACTTATGTAGCTCACCATTCTGCTTCGAAGGACACTTTGATCATTGTAGGCAGCCATGAGTCTCTCTGTGAAGATAGATTTTCCAAACAAAATATGTTCCCTGGGGTACAAATGTGTTTTAAGGGAGAAAAAATAATCAGTGGCCAAATATATTTCAAAGTGTTTTTGTAACGTGTTTTTATTGAAAGATTCTGCAGACACTTTTAAATGCTAATCTTCATTCTGAAGCTCTAAGTAAAACTTGAATGTGTAGAACTTCCAAAATTATTGAACTACAGTCCCTTGAGATTTATTTTTCAAAGTATACCACCACAGATAGTATTCATAGAATAAAAGTTTTATAATTGCTTGCTTAAGGAAATATCTATACACTCCATTGTAAATGAATAGCTTTCCTGGGATATTTGCCTTCAGTTCAGTCGCTCAGTCGTGTCCAGCTCTTTGCGACCCCATGAATCACAGCACGCCAGGCCTCCCTGTCCATCACCAAATCCCGGAGTTCACCCAGACTCACGCCCATCGAGTCAGTGATGCCATCCAGCCATCTCATCCTCTGTCATCCCCTTCTCCTCCTGCCCNTGTGTGTGTGTGTGTGTGTGTTTACACTGTGTATCTCCATGAAGGTTACCAAAAGGAATCCTCTTAACTTAAATAATATGCGAATAAATAGGTACACAGAGATGGGAACTTAATTTACTGAGAAACCTTTACTAAATATATAGAGCTAAAACAAAACATAATGTTTAAAATATTTTTTAGCATTTTTGCCTATACTTAAGATGGATTTTAACTTCACTTAAAAGCATTAGATCTTTTCTTTAACAAATTTATTTGCTACTATTTTTCAGGATTTACTCTGAATTCACTTAATTTTAAATTTGCCCATTTTAATTTATAAAGAAAGGTAAAATGATAAGGGACTAGTACAAGATTCAGAGAATTAATTCTCATAAATAACCTCTATTGACATCACTTGTTCATTGTCCATTTAAGTTGTAGGAACTATTGATAAACTGTTAAGTATTCACTCTGGGCTCCTAAACTTGCCATTTTACCTGTAGCTCTCAATAATTACCGATTGCTTTACTTTCTAGCACATAGGAGCATTTCCAAAAAGCAAGATTATGCATTGCCTATTAAAGTCATTGCCAGCATCTCAGAAACTGAAGTAAATGCTTTCACAAGTAGCATTTCCAATGAATAATGCTGAAATCAGACATTTTTTTTCCCCCATTGAAAGTGCCTCAAGTAGTTGGCTCCTTTCCCATCGGCTACTTTGTAACTGCGAATATGACAACATGACGGTGACTAACAGATGCCAGAATATGACGAGCAGAGCAAATCTGTGCTCCAGATACGATAAGGTGAGAAAGACGGAACTCTGGGCCCCAGGTGATTTCCACGAAGACACCGACATACAGTGGGGCTCACTATCTACCCCATGCAGCCGCCAACTTTAATAACCGGAGAGGGAGAGAAACGCATCTAAAAATGCAAATGGATGAAAAAATAAAACTGGGTTGCATAGTAACATCTTAAGCAGATTTGAGAGATGTATGTTTCGGAAGCCTAAGCTTTAGCCCTGGAAAATGGTTTTTGTATATTCAACACATTTTGGGTTAGAACTGAGAAAAATACATCAAAATTATGAGTGGCTTAAAAAAAAAATCACTTCTTCAATCCACCAATCTTCTAAACAATGTGATATTAAGCACAGTTTGTTTCTGGTTTTTACCGCAATATTTAGAAGCTTACTATAAGTTCGCATCTGCTCCATATATTAGGGGCTCTTGTTACATCACTGGAAAAAACAGACAAACTAACAAAAAAACCTTTGAAAGAGCAGGTATATGTTCATACATACCACTTCTCAGTTGTTCACTGCAGTATTTAAGAAAAATAGAAGTCCTCTTTTTACTTGCTGTACATTTATGTACAATTCTATTCATGTATTCTGATTCCTACCAAGTCTGATTGCAAATTAACCCATGTAAGTGCATAAATGGTCAGAATTTATATGTAAAATCGATGCTTCTCCCTGTCAAATCCAAGCTATGCTTTCATTAAACATAATATAGATGAATATTGAAGTGGTTTTACCAGAATGATGAGAAAATTAGAGATATTTTATGCTAAACTGCACCTAAATAAACAGTTCAAAATCTAATTTGTAAATAAGAAAAGGCAATGTTTCTTTTAATTCATCACATTGACATTATTTGGATATATCTGTATACGTTACACAGTGGTAGTGTTTTTGAAAATTACATAGTACAGGAAAAATATAATTTTAGTGTAGATGTTTTCCTAATTGGTTTTCAAGAAATGTTCAATGTCAATTTTAATGTCAAGATATAAATATATTGAGAAGTTATTTAGAGATGGCGAGCTTTCTGAGACAAGGAGCCTTATTTGTTTAGCATAGAATTCTAAGCACTTAGCAATGTGCCAAACACATAGTATATGTTTAATAAGTATTTGTGGAATGATTTAATGATTACATAGAGAAGTGAAGTCAATTAAGTAAATGATTCCTGATTAAAATATTTCACAAAATAGCCAAACTTGGCAATTAATGTAAAATAAAACTATTTCATGCCTAATTCTATAAATTAAAAATTGGATATTTTAGCAAGGAGTTACTCAATATTTCTTCATGACTTTTTTCTCTTTTTACTGGTGGTGTGTAGTGGAATAAAGGACCATTTACTGCCTAGAAATCATACTTTCAAAAGGAGTTTCGAAAATACTTGAATTCTAAAATATCATGCTGCTTACTCATGGCAAGCCTATGAAAAAAGGCTCGCTGAGCACCAGATTGCACCTCTTCTTCTCAGCCAATCTGACATCCAGGATTGACACAAGGGCTACAGTAAGATGTTCAGTTAACCATTCCCCCATACAGGCTTCACATGTTTCTGACAGCATGCTCATTATTGGGTACTTACTATAATCTAAGCACACATCAGCTTCTCTACATGTATAACCTGCCTGAAGTCAGCGGTAGTGTTATCCCCATTATACAGACAAGAACATATAGGCTCAGGCAGGTGAGGAACTTATCCAAGGTCATCTACTGAGGAAGTCGTGGCATAGGTCATCAAACAAACAGGCAGAAAAAATACCTAAGTTCTCAGCCAGACAGAAGAATCATTATAAAGGCTATTAGGAGTCAGGAGAAGAAATTTAGAGAGACTAAAAGAATATGCCCCAAAATATAAAAATTGGGAGCACTCAATAGCTTTAATCTGAAACACAAACAAATTTATAAAAGCTACCATATTAACCTACACAGGGGAGACTCAGGTTCAATCCCTGGATCAGGAAGATCCCCTGGGGAAGGGAATGAGAACCCATTCTAGTATTTTTTTTTTCTTTCTTTCATTTCAGCATTCTTGCCTTGAGAATTCCACGGACAGAGGAGCCTGGCAGGGTACGATTCATGAGATCAGAAAGAATCGGACATGACTGAGCAACTAACACTTATCTATATAGGATTATAGGGAAAAGACCAAGACATTTAAGGTAACATTTGAATAGAAAATGGAACCGGGTCAGTACTAAGCTCCAAGAGGTTTTTTTTATCTTAATTTGAAGTATTGGTTGTTATGATGATCTACACCACCTCATAAGATATGGACTTTTACCACTAATAGAATAGATTTTATAATTTAATATAGCAAAGGCCTATCATTAATATATAAAACTATTAATATTTAACATCCCAATATAAGTTATTATGCCAGAATGGCCCAGAGGGGGGAAAAAAAAAAAGAAAATCCTACTGTGGAATGAAATCTGTGTCCAAAATAACTCTTAAGGAGAGCTTCTCACTTGACTGGATTTGTAACATAACTACTTTGCAACTAAATCGATAGATTTCTCTCTCTCCTTTCTGTGTTTATTTTTCTCTTTCCCTCCATCCCTCTCTTGTTTCTTTCAACTCCTATTACTTCTTTTACTCATAAAATCAAATGTACCTTAAAGGAATCTACAAAGAATGCCTGCAATATTTAAAACTTTGTGCACTACTTAATATTAAAAACTGCTCCTAAGGGAAACTCCTATTAAATGCCACCTTCAGCTACTACTATATTATAAAATCTAGTATTAAAATCCTCACCATGAGTAAAGGCATACGGGGGTGATGAGTATATCATGTAAGGGGAATATCAGGTGCATATACTGCTACTGCTGAGTCGCTTCAGTCGTGTCCGACTCTGTGCGACCCCATAGGCGGCAGCCTGCCAGGCTCCCCCGTCCCTGGGATTCTCCAGGCAAGAACACTGGAGTGGGTGGCCATTTCCTTCTCCAGTGCATGAAGGTGAAAAGTGAAAGTGAAGTCGCTCAGTCGTGTCCGACTCTTAGCGACCCCATGGACTGCAGTCCACCAGGCTCCTCTGTCCATGGGATTTCCCAGGCAAGAGTGCTGGAGTGGGGTGCCATTGCCTTCTCCCAGTACACATACTGGAATTATAAAAAAAAAAAAAGATCTTAATGACCCAGATAACCACAATGGTGTGATCACTCACCTAGAGATAGACATCCTGGAGTGTGAAGTCAAGTGGGTGTTAGGAAGTATCACTACAAAAAAGCTAGTGAACTTGATGGAATTCCACCTGAGGCATTTCAAACCCTAAAAGATAATGCTGTTAAAATGCAGCCCTCAGTATGCAAACAAATTTGGAAAACTCAGCAGTGGCCAGAGGACCAAAAAAGGTCAGTTTTCACTCCAGTCCCAAAGAAGGACAATGTCAAAGAATGTTCAAACTACCACAAAATTACACTCATTTCACATGCTAGCAAGGTAATGCTCAAAATTTTTCAAGCTACGTTTCAACAGTATGTGCATCAATAACTTTCAGATGTTCAAGCTGGATTTAGAAAAAGCAGAGGAACCAGAGATCAAATTGCCAACATCCACTGGATCATCAAAAAACCAAGAGATTGCAGAAAAACATCTACTTCTGCTTCACTGACTATACCAAAGCCTTTGACTGTGTGGATCATAACAAACTGGAAAATTCTTCAAGAGATGCAAATACCAGACCACCTTACTTGCCTCCTGAGAAACCTGTATGCAGGTCAGGAAGCAAAAATCAGAAACAGATATGTTATAACAGACTGGTTTCAAATTGGGAAAGGAGTACGTCAAGGCTGTATATTGTCACTCTGCTTATTTANTCGTGGAAAATTCTTCAAGAGATGCAAATACCAGACCACCTTACCTGCCTCCTGAGAAACCTGTATGCAGGTCAGGAAGCAAAAGTTAGAAACAGATATGTTATAACAGACTGGTTTCAAATTGGGAAAGGAGTACGTCCAGGCTGCATATTGTCACTCTGCTTATTTAACTTATATGTAGAGTACATCATGCGAAATGCCAGGCTGGATGAAGAACAAGCTGGAATCAAGATTGTTGGGACAAAATCAATAACCTCAGATATGCAGATGACACCACCCTTATGACAGAAAGTAAAGAGGAACTAAAGAGCCTCTTGATTAAGGTGAAAGAGGAGAGTGAAAAAGCTGGTTTAAAACTCAACATTCAAAAACAAAGATGATGTCATCCAGTTCCATCACGTCATGGCAAATAGATGGGGAAACAATGGAAACAGTGACAGACTTTATTATCCTGAGCCCCATAATCACTGTGGATGGTGACTACAGCCATGAAATTGAAAGACATTAGCTCCTGGAAAGGAAAGCTATGACAAATTTAGACAGTATATTAAAAAACAGAGACACTACTTTTTTCAACAAAGGTCCACATAGTCAAATCTATGGTTTTTCCAGTAATCATGTATGAATGTGAGAGGTGGACCATAAAGAAGGCTGAGACCCAAAGAACTGATGCTTTCTAAATGTGGTGTTGGAAAAGACTCTTGAGAGTCCCTTGGACGGCAAGGAGATCAAACCAGTCAACCCTAAAGGAAATCATCCCTGAATATTCATTGGAAGGACTGATGCTGAAGCTGAAACTCCAATACTTTGGCCACCTGATGCAAAGAGCCAACTCCTGAGGAAATAACCTGATTCTGGGATGGATTGATGGCAGGTCTAGAAGATGAGATGGTTGGATGGCATCACTGAGTCAATGGACATGAGTTTGAGCACATTCCAGGAGATGGTGAAGGGCAGGAAAACCTGTATGCTGCAGTCCATGAGGTCACAAAAAGTAGGACATGACTGAACAACAACATACTGGAGTTGGATTAGAGGATCCTTACCTGCCAGTTTAGAATTTTCTACTTTTATCAAACAGTAGGAAACCACCAAAGGTTCTGGAGCAGGATGACATGGCCAGTGTTATGTGCTTGAAAAGAAAAGTCGGATGGTGTTTGGATTCTTCAGGAAAGGGGAAAAGACAAAACAAAACAAAAAGCCTAGGAGTTGGGAAAATATTTAGGATGTTATACACAAAATGGTACATGTGTCTATCATTACTGATCAAAATTAGACTTAAGATGTTTCTATTGTTTTGCAAATTAATCATTCAAAAATCTTGACTAACAACCCAGACTCTGATATTAGGCATTAATTATGCTTCATATGTCATATGACTATATGAATTAAACAAGATATCTTAAGGAATAATAATGTTGAAGCATATTTAGAACAAAAATATGCCTTAAAGTTTAAGGGAAAGAGAGAAAGGGAGAGAGAGGCTGTCAGAATCCTGTGAAAACTTGCCTACTGCGCTGAAAAATTACCCTCTAGTGAATTGCCTTCAGGCTGCATTTTCAGAAATTATATTCTAGTCGTGGTCAATTTTTCAACCCGAAGGGTGATATTTTTCTCCATAAATTTGATTCCCAGTCAATACTTTTTTATACATAATATGATCTAGGTATTTCACAGTTAAAAACAATCAAGGTTAAAATGTCTNTAATAATGTTGAAGCATATTTAGAACAAAAATATGCCTTAAAGTTTAAGGGAAAGAGAGAAAGGGAGAGAGAGGCTGTCAGAATCCTGTGAAAACTTGCCTACTGCGCTGAAAAATTACCCTCTAGTGAATTGCCTTCAGGCTGCATTTTCAGAAATTATATTCTAGTAGTGGTCAATTTTTCAACCCGAAGGGTGATATTTTTCTCCATAAATTTGATTCCCAGTCAATACTTTTTTATACATAATATGATTTAGGTATTTCACAGTTAAAAACAATCAAGGTTAAAATGTCTCATAAATACATAGTATCGTTAAACAGTGGCCACGTAAGGAGAGCACTAGCGTCCCACTGCTGACACTAAGTGTGTTATTAGCCTACTTGTCTCTCTTTCTTCTCAGACAGTTTCAATAAATAAACAGTGAAACTCATTATGTACATTTCCCACTGTCAGAAGCTGCCATTCTTACCCCTATCCAAACAGGAGATGTGCTAGTTATTTCTGTAACGGATGGACAACTTTTTATATCCCAAAACACGCTGTCATTACAGTGACGTTAGTCCCACAAGTAGTTAATGAAGATAATGACATATATGATTAAGCTTAGAAGGTAAAGAATCTGCCTGCAATGACGGAGCCCCGTTTCAAGCTGTGGGTTGGGAAGATTCCCTGGAAAATGGAATGGAACCCACTCCAGTATTCTTGCCTGAAGAATTCCATGGACCGAGGAACCTGGTGGGGTACAGTCCATGGGGTTCCAAGGATTCAGACACAACTGAGCAACTCACACTTCATTTGAAATACGTGTTGATTGCTTGTGATTATAGCCTCAAGGTTTAATAGACCTGTACACTCTTCTCTCCCCTACATGACAGTTCATAAAGCTCCAGCTAGNTTTTTTTTTCCCCAGCTGTAAGGTAGGGTCAACCATAATCTCTGCCTCGTAGCTTGCTCTGATATTGGTACGAGATGAAGCATGATTAGAATGAGAGAGACTGCTAGTCATAGTAAGGCTCTGTAAACAATTCCATTTGTTGGTTTGTTATCATCTTTGTTATCAGCTTATTATATATTTAAAACTGGCGCTCTGAGAACACATTCTCCCGAGGTTCACCTGTTTCATAGCCCACAAGTGGCTGGCGGTAGTCCAGGGCTGCCTCATGATCAGCTGTGTCTTCAGAGGTATGGAAGTGTCTAGGGCATCTGGCTCTTCAAACCCAGCTGGGCTTTCTCATATCCTGGTGTCCAAGTATCCAAAGTCAGCATGAAACTCTCAGGGGATTCATGGAGAAGACAGAGCTGACGTTGAATAAACTATACTTTATGATTCCACAGGCTCACGAGTCACTTGTCTTCCTCAAGAAGGTAAACTCTGGATGTAACAACAACAGCTTTTGCCTCAGTTACTCTATCAAGACTTCTCGAGATGAGATCTGTACTTAACACCAGGGTGGGAGCACATGGCTAACACTGTCTTCACAAAGAATGAGCTGATTTCTTTGATGGATAAGGATATGCAAATAGTCTGGGTTAAGGCCAAAATAGGCTAACAATGAGGATGGCAAGCCAGGTACACTGCAGTTATGATCACACATGGCCCCTGATTTCCAATAACAGGTATCAGAGCCAAAGACAAGGACTGAAAGAAAACCAGAAAGACGGAAGGTGTTTTATTATTCTGTTACTCTTGGTACCTACCCTTTTGTCCAAATCACAGTCCTCCTTCTGTTAGACTATTTGTGAAACTATCGTATCAACACTTAATTGCGAATTCCACAAAGCCAGGTTTCAGGCCACATGCTGCTATGTGAGGATTGACAGTTTGCCCAAGGAAGATGACCAATCAATTACCAACAAAATGTCCACACTCTAAGCCAACTTAAAATAGAAAGCTAAATTCAGATATGGCTTAGATATTAGCCATCGAGCAAGGTACATAACCATGCTACTTGGAAAGCCACAACAGGTAAAGCTATTTCAATAATAGAAGATTGTCATAATTGATATTTCATATTTAAATAAGAAGAATAAGAATTAAAAGTGATGTCTGGAGTACCCATTTGTCTGCAGTATTTCATCAGAGTAGGGGAAACAATCTCTTGAATGGATGTGCAAGTGACTGCCTCTCCAAGGTGCCATTCAAGATATTCAAAGGGATAGGATCAGGTTAAGTAGGGAATAACAGAGGCAAGATAGAAATTCACTTGCNTTGTCTGCAGTATTTCATCAGAGTAGGGGAAACAATCTCTTGAATGGATGTGCAAGTGACTGCCTCTCCAAGGTGCCATTCAAGATATTCAAAGGGATAGGATCAGGTTAAGTAGGGAATAACAGAGGCAAGATAGAAATTCACTTGCAGGTAATCACTTGCAGCTGAGAAGCATGCATATAAAAAACCAGGTGCATCAAAAACCCAGTGTCATTGTTTCTATTTTTTTTTTGGTAGCATCGATTGACTAAATGTCTCTAGAGAAGAAATGAGAGGAGTAGAATCTGTGACAAGAATGTAACAAGGTCTGTAAAATCCCTCCAGACTAACTAGGTTTATAACCAAAATAGATTAACAAGGTCTACACTCAGTGGAGGTTTCAATTAGGCAAGATCAATTATAACAACTGCACAGTCTCCACAACTTAAGAGGGACAAAACAATATTACACCTAAGTTACGTGTAACTAAAATTAATTTACCTTTCATGGCAAGACTCTCAGAGACAGTAAAATCTGCAACAACAGTATTTTAGCATCTTAAGATTTCACAGACACTATTTTTATGAATGTACTTGAGTTCCTAATAGACACTTATCCATATAAAAATATAGAGCTAAATTGTAAGTAATTTTTTTTTCAATTCAAGACAGCTAGATAAAGGAACTGGCCAATTGTTTGGCTTGGTTAATCATCTTTTTTTTATGCTTTGTGAAAGGAATTCATGAGAATTATATCCCTTTCAAAGGCAGAAAATTGTTTCACTTTATTCCTTATTCTCTATAAATCATAATCTCTAAAAACAGAGGTTTCTCCCATACTTAGAAAAACCTAAAGAATATATTCAGTCACACACAAATCTTTTAAAAAAATTGATCCTCTATATCCAATTGCATTTCAAGGATCTAGTCAAGATTTATACCAATTTTCTAGAAAAGACTCCATCTCCTATAAATAAGGAAGGAAGCAAGGAAGGGAGGGAGAGAGATAAGGGAAAGGAATTAAAAATAAAGAAAAATAAGAAAACTATGAAAGTTAATATTTTAAAGCAGAATTTTAATTAATATGTCTTCTATAGGAGAAACTGGCAAATAGATTAGCTGAAGAACAGGTAATTCATAGAAAATCTAGGTAAATTTTAAGATTTTTCTTAATTTGCTTTTAAAACAAAGATTTCTAATACCTATTTTATTGAGCTAAATCAATCTTTGCCACCCATGAACTGTGGTCTACCAGGTTCCTCTGTCCATGGGATTCTCCAGGCAAGAATACTGGAGTGGGTAGCTGTTCCCTTCCCCAGGGGCTCTCCCCAACCCAGAGATGGAACCCAGGTCTCCCTCATTGCAGGCAGATTCTTTACCAGCTAAGCCACCAGGGAAGCCCAAGAATACTGGAGTGGTAGTTTATCCCATCTCCAGGGGATCTTTCCAATCCACGGATCAAACCAGGGTCTGCTGCACTGCAGGCCGATTCTTTACCAGCTGAGCTACCCTGGAAGCCCATGTATGTATCAGCTAAAGTTTTGCACAATGGAGTACTTGGGATGTTGGATTTCTATCCCTAATATTTAAGAGCACAGTTTACAGTTCTTCCTGCCCATACAAATCTCAAATATGACATTNTTTATCCCATCTCCAGGGGATCTTTCCAATCCACGGATCAAACCAGGGTCTGCTGCACTGCAGGCCGATTCTTTACCAGCTGAGCTACCCTGGAAGCCCATGTATGTATCAGCTAAAGTTTTGCACAATGGAGTACTTGGGATGTTGGATTTCTATCCCTAATATTTAAGAGCACAGTTTACAGTTCTTCCTGCCCATACAAATCTCAAATATGACATTTAAAAAGGGGTAAGTATACAGAAAGAAGCTTGGCTCTCTTAAAGCAAAAACTAAAAAAAAAAAAAAAAATTCACTGAATATTGCTTTGAATTTTGTGAACATATATAGATTATTATGTCTCTTTTGACAGTGAGATTATAGAATCCAATGATTCTCAAGCCACTCTAACCATACAATTTAAATACTTAATAATACAGACTCATTTATTTCAAACTGTAATGACTGTGACCCAGAATAAGATATATAATGTACATTGCAACCTAATGCATACACACCCCATAAAAGTTTTATGAAACAATATATACCCTTGCCAAGTATAAAGTATAATATTTTTAAATCTACATTTTCTATTTTAGTCCAGTCAAAGCTATTCATTTTTATAAAAGTATTTTTAAAAAATGAAAAAAAATCTTTTACAATTCCATTAAAGATATGTGAACTCAGTGGGGTCTAAGGTCCATTTATAAAGGCTATGTGTTCTCTTTGTAAATGGAAAACTCTGGAAAAGCCACATTTAAGATTCAGAAGATGAATTAAAGGCTGATTCCAAATGCAACCTTCAGGCACTGTGCAACAGAGAAATCTTGATTATAAATGAAACATGAATTTAAAAGAGCTTTAAAAGAATCTGATCAGCATTTATGTAGCATTTACTATGTGACAAGTACTGTACTAAGTGCCCTGTGGATCCTGTTTCTCTTAATTCTTCTGCCAATTCTTCATGAGGTCTCAACTCAGGGGTAGAGAATCTGAGGTGCAGAGTGTTTAATGTCCAAAGAGCTGTCTGTTTATCAATGGAGGCTAAGTTTAGAAATAGAGTATTAGCAACAAGAGATGCTGAGTGATGTATACTGAGGACTTGGTTGCAAAGAACATCTTGATAGTGCTTAGGAAATCTAGACACTTTCCAGAACAGAAATACAGGGAGGATAGTATCATTCTGGGGCTTACCAGGTGATACGAGGGATAAAGAACCCTATTGTCAATGCAGAGATGTAAGAGACGGGGGTTCAATCCCTGGGACAGGAAGATTCCCCTGAAGGCGGGGCATAGCAACCCACTCCAGTATTCTTGCCTGCAGAATCCTATGGACAAAGAAGCCTGACAGGCTATACAGTCCATGGGATCACAAAGAGTCAGACACGACTAAAGTGATTTAGCACACATGCACATTATCATATTCTAGATTAACCTGGCATAAAGCAGGGACCATGGAGTCAGGTATGTGACCTTTGTCTTATTACTAAGGACATATGGTGTCAACAACAATGGCAGTAACAGTGGTTAATGTCTCCCACTTGTTTCAGAGGTTGGCCTGGAAGTCAGAAGATCTGTAGATAAAACAGTAAAGTGTTCACATGAAAACAGACACATAGGTCAATAGAACAGAATGAGAGACCAGAAATAAATGCACACATACAGGGTCAATTAATTTATAACAAAGGAGCCAAGAATATATAATGAGGGAAGGACAGACTCAATAACTGCCACTGAGATAACTGGACAGACACATGCAAAAGAATTAACAGGGACCACTATACTTACACAAAAGTTAACTCAAAACAGACCTGAGACTTGAATTTACATTCAAGTACTATCCCTGAAACCAAAGAACTCCAAGAAGAAGACATAGGAAGTAACCTTTTTGACGTTGGTCTTGGTGTTTTGTTTTTTTCAATCTAGCATAAAAAGCAAAACAAGTACAAAGTCAAATGAAAACGCTTCTGCACAGCAAAGGAACAAAATGAAAAGGCAATCTACTGAATAAGAGAAATTATTTTCAAATCACATATCTGAGAAGGAGTTAATAACCAAAATAGACAAAGAACTCACATATCTCGGTGTAGGAAAAAAAATCCAATTAAAAATAGACCAAAGATGAGTGCTGGTGAGAATGTTCAGAAAAGGAAACTCCTGTGAACTGCTAGTGGGAATGTAAACTAGTGTAGCCACTATGGAAATCAGTAGAGCAGATCCTCAAGAAAATGAAAGGCAAAGAATTTTTGTAACTAAGTATGGTAACAGATTATTAAGTTACCTAGACATATTGCGGTGATCACTTTACAATGTACACCAGTATCTAATCATGTTGTACACCCAAAACTAATATAGTATATGTCAGTTCAGTTCAGTCGCTCAGTCATGTTCGACTCTTTGTGACCCCATAAATCACAGCACGCCAAGCCTCTCTGTCCATCACCAACTCCCAGAGTTCACTCAAACTAATGTCCATTGAGTCGGTGATGCCATCCAGCCATCTCATCCTCTGTCTTCCCCTTCTCCTCCTGTCCCTAATTGGAAAACATGCTACTCTATGCCCTTTGACACATTTTTACACCTAATTCTTCACTTGTAAAGGGGTATAATGCATAATAATTTATCATTGAGGATTGTCATGAGAATATGTAAAGCATCCAGTAAGTAACTTAGTATGCAGGAAAACCATTATAAATGGTTTACAATCTTTTTTCTTTTATTCTCATTCTTGTCAATTCTATAATTTGTGTTTTTTCCTTCTCCCTAAGCCTGAAATTAAATTGTGAAATGAAACTAAATCTATAGAGAGATGGTTAAGTGGCCCAGCGTTAACGTAAAAAGATGGGAAGAGACTGGATTCAAGTATTCATACTCTGTGAAGACTAACCTGAATTTCTCAGATGAGACGATTTACATTTTTTGATTTCACGTCAAGTGTTTGTGTCCATCTGCTTCTAAGCATGTTATTAAATATGCTTGACAAGAAAGATGGGTAAGGACGATGTGACTGCCACTTTCCAAGGAGAGGGGGGGAAAGGACTAAAATGATCTACTTAAATCTGTCAGGTTAATAGTATTTTATGATGTAAAGCTTCAGTTTATCTCTTAAAAAAAATTAACAATATGCTCCTTAGGGTATATTTCCTGGAGAAACCTAAGAGCTTGGTACTGATGTCAGGAAGGGTGCCGTCAACTTTGTATTTAGTAAATAATTTTGATTTCTTGCCTATTTTGACAGTCCTTCAAAAGTTTTACCTTTTGATTAGAGCCATATAAGTGAAAATGCAAGAGAAATAAGAAAACATTGAAAAAATTACTTCATTTTATTTCTTTGCCAGTGAACTGAAGATATGATTAAGAAATATGCCTATATCCCAGAAAAGCGACAGTAAAAACAAACAACTAAGGGAAAAAAATCAATGACTTTGAAAATATAATTAAATATTTTGTAAGCAATAGTCATGAAATTAAAGTCAAGTGACATTTTTGGAAAATTATTCGCAACAAGTATGCTAACTGGGTTGATAATATCTTCTATATTCTAAATTCTGAGAGATAAAAATGTTAACATCAAAACAACTAGACAAAGAACAAGAGTAGACAATAAGCAAAGAGATAAAAGGCTAAGAGTTGACTTCATTTGGCCTCCAATAAATTAAAAAGCGAACAAGCAAGTTATCATTATCACCAAAATGACTCTTTTTTTTTTTTCAAAGTTTTTTTTTTTTTTTTTGAACTACCTATAAGTCTGAAGTAAGTATACAGAGACTTAGAAACCTATATATTACTATGGATGTCTTGAAAGTGAAAAAAAAAAATCTTTGTAAAAGCTGTTACCTGTAAATGGGAATTATGGACAGATTTAATACCGAAATCACTAAGAGAGAGTGCAGGTCATCTAGACTAGAAAATGGCAGGCACACGTCACTGATTTCCATTCATACCCCTTTTGTTTGTACTCACATTGCTTTCTGCTGCAAGAGATCATGTGTGGTGAAAATTTCCAACTCAGTAAGTACCAAAGAAAGAGAGAGCAAAGATGATCTATTCATTCCAAACTAGAGGTCCTAAAATCAAGGTATTCTTAGCTTAGATATGTTCAGCCAATTTGCAGATCCTGCAAAACCTTCTAACTTCCTCTCCTATTCTGTTCAAAGAGCCAAGGATGAAGGTTTGGAAGGCTACTTATGTAGAAAGAAAGAGAATCCTATTTTTCCACAGAAGACATTAGAAAATCCTTTATCCTTAAGTATAGAATATAACTGACGGACCTAACAATGGCATGAAAACCAGGCTTACTTCTGAACCACAAAGGGGTTTTTTTTAAGGGAAATCCTTTAATGGTAGCTTCTTTGTCCTGTATTGGTCTCCCTCTAAGATTTTACTAAGTAAAGTGAATTTTAAAAATTCAGAGATAACATAGTCAAATTTGATATTATAAGGAAAAACAACAAAATTATTAAAGCTATTAACCAACTGGCAAATTATTAAAAAAAAAAAAAAAAACTTCAGAAAATGAACCTATTTGACAGATATAGTGACCAACGTCTTCGCTGGTCTGGCGATTTCCCAGACTTCCCACTGAAATCCCTGCCTCTCAGGAAGTCACTCTATTCCAGGCAAACCATGACAGTTGGTTACCTTATGACTTGAATCTTAATATAGATTTATTTGCCATTTAGAAAATAATAACCTACCTTTAGACATGAGGGGCTATTGTTAGTCACTTTAGTCATGTCCCACTCTTTGCAACCCCATGGACAGCAGCAGGTCCCCTGTCTTTCACTATGTCCTGGAGTTTGCGCAAACTCATGCTGAGTCGATGATGCCATCCAACAATCTCATCCTCTGTTGCCCCTTCTTCTCCTGCTGTCAATCATCCCCAGCATCCAGGTCTTTTCCAGTGAGTCCCCTCTTTGTGTCAGGTGGTCAAAATATTGTAGATCAGCTTTACCAAGCCTTACTATTTACCAAATAGTATATAATAAAGTGCTTCTCAAAGGGTAAATGGAAATTCTCTATTCCTAGTACCAAGGTAGGTGAGGTTCTTGATTAACAAGTGTCTCATTTAACCAATACGTTCACCAGGTCTCTGAGGGAAAGAAGCCATTCAATACATATCTCCCTCTAAAATGAGGGGAAAAAAACAAAAACTTGAGCTAAAGCATTTCAGCTCTTATGGGATTTAGTCAGAATCCAAATCTCAACCCAAATAATTCTGGACCTAGCATACTGTTCAAGAGTATCTTATTTTTTTCAATATATTTATTTAATAATGTATTGAGACATGTAAATGCATTAAGAGCTAACTGGCACATAAAACACAATAGAGCTCATGGCTGCTCCTGATCAAGTATTTTGGTACTTTATCAGCATTTCCGGGATCTTTAAAAAACTATAAAATATTTCTTGGCATACTAAACGATACAGGGACAAAATCTCCTCCTCACTTGGAGTTCTAAGAAGAGAGTTACTGTAGACTTATATTGTGTGACATCAATATCGATTTGAATATTTCTTGATCAATTAAATTTCTTAGTTTATGTATTAAAACATCTGATGTGACTCTACTGACTGAATATATTAAGCTGGTTAAAATAGCTCTATGTAAAAGTATATGCAAATTAATTATAAATATGGGAAAATGCACAAACTTTAAACTACTAGGTATGACGTAAGGACAGATTTTTAATTAAATTTAAGTGGGACAGCTTAACTTTGTCAAATGGAAAGCCACTCTTATCAAAACTGTAAAAGTTCAACTTTTTCTCCAGATATTTTAATAACATTCAAATGCACAGATATTTGGATTCACCATGTAGACAAAACATCCTACTGATTACATGAATTGATTAAACTTATTCATCTCTTTCAGATGACAACACTATGTGGGCAGACTTATTTTCAACAGTTTGTCTAACAACAATCTTGAAAATGAAAGAACTTTTCTGGAACAGATTTTTCTCAAAAGACAATGCTTCCATCTTCTTGCTTCCACCTTCTTGTGAATCTTCAGATGCTGAAAGTGACATTCTTTTTTATGTTGCTTAACTAAAAGAAAGGATTAAGAGGCTGATATAAAACAGTTTTCCCTGGCTATCTATCTACAGATTTGAGCAGATTTTGGCATGATTTGGTTTTGAAACAAAGAGTAGTAAGATTAAGATTATGGATTATAGCTTTTTTTAACTCTTCAATGACAATTTCCTGATTGTTGAGCATAGATGTGAAAGGGCACTGTTTACTGTCATTCCCTTATATTTATCCCTAATTTTGACATTAATTTTTCCAGACTAGACTTAACTGTGATACTAGTGTTAAATGAGAGTTTTAGTATTTAGAAGAAAATTCTAGAATCTTCTATTAACAAAAGCATGAAAGATGGCCAGAAGATAACATTCCATGGTGAAGAAGATCGAGAACCAGGATTGGAGACAGGATATTATCATTGCTTTAGATCAGAAGGACCATGTTTTTACTTAAGGAGGAGAATACCATCTCACGTGCATGAACTTGAAGCTGGCTGATATTTTGTGTGGCTTCCAAAAGGCAATCTCCTCTTGACGACCAAACCATAGTCATCACTTCTCATCCAGGTCAGATTGTCAAGCATAAAGACATCAAGGGTGAGCTAAATGAAGGCATGCCGATTTATCATAGACTATATGAAAAGGGCTGCCTAATCACTGAATTGAGGTTAAACTTTCCCAAGAATGGCTTTCTCTCCCCTGATAAACTCTCTTTGCTAGAAAAAATCCTGAGAAGGAAGTAAAAGAGATTGATGAAACAGACCAAGTAAAACAAGTGGACTTTGATTCAGATTAGGAAAAACGGTGCCATTCAATGGAGAAGCATGTGAAAGTGATGATCATTCTTCTTTTTTTTTTTTATTATTAATTTTTATTTTTTTAGTTTGTTTTGCTTTACAAGAGGTGGTGCTCAGGGTCAGACTTCTCACCAGGACCAGGAGTGAAACTCACTGCTGGCATTTTAGTTTTAATAGTTAACATAGAGAAAGATTATAATCATCATACTTTCACTACTTGCTATTATTTTAATATTCATATATAGCAGTGTTTTAAAAGTTAAATGAACAGTATACTTGCATATAAAAGTTTAAAAATACCTCAAAGTATTGGATATTTCAAAATACTCAATGGATTGGCCTTAAATGCAAAAAAAAAAAAAAAAGTAGAATATTCTATTCTACCAGGCATGCTGCGATTCATGGGGTCGCAAAGAGTTGGACATAACTGAGCGACTGAACTGAACTGAACATTATTAACACTATGTTCTCATATTTCTCAGCATAAGATGTGGTTCCACCTCAAAATAGGGGAAAATATCTTAAAAATTCATTGGAAGGACTATTGTTGAAGCTCCAGTACTTTGGCTGCCTGATGCAAAGAGCCAATTCATTGGAAAACACCCTGATGCTGAGAAAAACACTGAAGGTAGAAGGAGAAGAGGGCAGCAGAGGATGAGATGGTTAGACAGCATCACTGACTCAATGGACATGAATTTGAATAAACTCCAGGATATAATGGAGGATAGAGGAGCCTGGCCTTCTGTAGTCAATCCATAGGGTCACAAAGAGACAGACGTGACTTAGCAACTGAACAATAACAACATAATAAAATATACAAAACTTCTAGATATTATTATTTTAATTGTATTATGAATATCTTTCTATTCTAAAGACAGAGTAACTTTCTTCCAAAAAACATTGAGTGGCATCAAAATGTTTTTCACACAAGAACTGTACATTTTAGAACTAGATAAATGAAGGAGATTATGAATTAGTCATTTGCTCCACTTCCACTGGTACCATTACACCCCTCTCTAATTCCACTGTTGTTCATTTATAGAAATCACCCTTTATTATGAGTTCTTGTGATATTAGGAATCTCCCTCCCTGTTTTGATTGCACATATTTTGAAAGCAAGTCATGCCTTCACTTGAATCCAGCTTCTTTATACATTGTTTTATAGCTGGATCAAATTATTATTTAAACCCCAGGTTGGATCAGCAACATAATCTGCTGGGAAACACCATACTGGGAGAACAAAGCATTAATATTTATTGAAAAATTTGTAGACAGTGGCCTCAGTTATATATCTTTGACTATTTCTGAAGTACAAAATATGTTTTACTGAAGAGAAAACAAGAACTCTGAGATGAGAGATATTTAGGAACTTGTTCAATGACACAGTGTCAGAGTTGATATGCAAACTGTGATCTATCTGGATTTCAAAAGTCTTCATTATTTTCATTGTATCTCACTAATCTTCATTCTAGGAAGTCCAAGTAGCAAACTGAAATGACAAAAGTTTCTTAATCCTTTAGACTGAGATGGAAGATATTTGAAATTCTTGCCCAATGTGAATGCTTCATGACCCTACTGAACTACAGATTACCATGATTCCCACCCTTGGCCTTTTGCTAATAACTAATGTGACCTTGAACAATTCATTTCATTCTTTTCAAACTTAGTTACACATATATAAAATTTAAAGAAAACTCTTCAAACATGAGACTACCATTACATCGGTGATATATTATTTTATCCTTATTCTAATTCCAAAGTAGAAATTTAGTGAAAATGTTAATTGCATCACTTTTCATATTTTTCTCTCTTTGAGTACAAAGGATTATAATTGTTGCCATTTTTTGTTTGAGTGTCCTGTTATTTGATTCAAAATAATATACAATTTTAAATTACTCAAATAAATGTCAAATTGACTATATATATTTAATATTGAGGGTTACATATCCACAAATGATGAAGATCAAGACTCATGAGACAGTCTCAAATAACTGCCAGAGTGTAATTCAGAGTTTTGTAAAGCCACAATCTTCATGTAATGTGCCCACCCTAAACAATGAATAGCTAATTTATAAAATCAATATATGTTAAGCCCACAAATTAAATCACATTACTCATCATGCAAGCAAAACTAATACAGTAATTGTCATTACCCATACCTCTCTATTAGAAGCAAACAGAAAATGCTACTCGTCATGGCTAGCACACTCAGGACACAATAACAGTTGAGATTTACAAATAAATAAATTCCAGTGTTTTCCGTTACTAATTTCTCTGTGCAATTATCATTTGTATTTTGAATTTAAAGTTTCAGATTATATGGAAGTCTCTGAAATAAAATTTCATAAAAGTTTATATGACTTCTCCTGATGTAGTTACCTATTGTAACAATTTGGTAAATCAAACAGAAAGAACATACAGGTAAATGGAAGTTATTCAGCTGGGTGGAGGGCTCACAATTATTCAACATGCTATTATATTCAATTATTTTACTACTCAGTATATTATTAAAAACAGAAATATTTTTCACAGAACTAGAACAAACAATTTTATAATTTGTATGGAGATAAAAAAAAAAAAGGTTTGAATAGTCAAAGCAATCTTGAGAAAGAAGAATGGAACTTGAAGAATCAACCTGTCTGACTTCAGACTACACTACAAAGTTTGTCATCAAGACAGTATGGTACTGGCACAAAGACAGAAATATAGATCAATGGAACAAAATCGAAAGCCCAGAGATAAATACATGCACCTATGGACAACTTATCTTTGACAAAGGAGGCAAAAATATACAATGGAGAAAAGATAATATCTTTAACAAGTAGTGCTGGGAAAAATGGTCAACCACCTGTAAAAGAATGAAACTAGAACACTTTCTAACACTGTACACAAAAATAAACTCAAAATGGATTAAAGATCTAAATATAAGACCAGAAACCATAAACTCTTAGAGGAAAACATAGGAAAAACACTCTCTGACATAAAATACAGCAAGATCATCTATGACCCACCCCCCAGAGTAATGGAAATAGAAGCAAAAATGAACAAATGGAACCTAATTAAACTTAAAAGATGCACAATGAACAAAACAAGGTGAAAAGACAGCCTTCAGAGTGGGAGAAAATAATAGCAAATGAAGTAACTGACAAAGAATTAACCTCAAAAATATACAAGCAGCTCATGCGGCTCAATTCCAGAAAAATAAACGACCCAATCAAAAAATGGGTCAAAGAACTAAATAGACATTTCTCCAAAGAAGACATACAGATGGCTAACACACACATGGAAAGATGCTCAACATCACTCATTATCAGAGAAATGCAAATCAAAACTACAATGAGGTACCATCTCACGCTGGTCAGAATGGCTGCTATCAAAACGTCTGCAAGCAATAAATGCTGGAGAGGGTGTGGAGAAAAGGGAACTCTCTTACACTGTTGGTAGGAAGGCAAACTAGTACAGCCACTATGGAGAACAGTGTGGAGATTCCTTAAAAAACTGAAAATAGAACTGCCTTATGACCCAGCAATCCCACTGCTGGGCATACACACTGAGGAAACCAGAACTGAAAGAGACACGTGTACCCCAGTGTTCATCACAGCACTGTTTACAATAGCCAGGACATGGAAACAACCTAGTTGTCCACTGGCAGAAGAATGGATAAGGAAGTTGTGGTACATATACACAATGGAATATTACTCAGCCATGAAAAAGAGCACACTTGAATGAGTTCTAATGAGGTGGATAAAACTGGAGCCTATTATACAGAGTGAAGTAAGTCAGAAAGAGAAACACCAATACAGTATATTAATGCATATACATGGAATTTAGAAAGATGGTAACAATGACCGTATATGTGAGACAGCAAAAGAGACACAAATATAAAGAACAAACTTTTGGACTCTATGGGAAAAGGTGAGGATGGGATGATTTGAGAGAACAGCATTGAAACATGTATATTACCACACATGAAGTAGATGACCAGTCCAGGTTCAATGCGTGAAACAGGGCACTCAAAGCCTGTGCATTGGGATAACCCAGAGGGAAGGGATGGGGAGGGAGGTGGAAGGGGGTTCAGGATGGGGAACACATGTGCACCCATGGCTGATTCATGTCAATGTATGGCAAAACCCACCCCAATACTATAAATTAATTAGCCTCCAATTAAAATATATAAATAATTTTTTAAAAAGAAATATAAATGGATAGATTTACTTCTGTAATGAAAATGTGTGATATATCAAGGAAGAATCAATTCTTAAATACCAGGTTGAAATCTATGTTTAATTATTTTTGGTTAGCTTACAGTTTTGAGCTAGGTAAAAGTTAAATGAGAAATATGATCTTCTTAAATAGAAGTTGGCAATAATGGAATCTTATTTAGCAAAAAAAGGAATAAGCACATTTGTGTAACTATGGTATATAAACAGACATTAAAATATGTATTTTCTATATTGTAAACTCATTAATATGCATAAAAGTTAAAGATACTATATATTATAATCATTGAACACAAATTTAGTACATTATTGACAACTTTAGTCATAGTGTCCACATTTAACTCACAATCTGTCATTGGAAAGTAAATGTTCTCTTGAAATAAAATAATATTTTATTTTTGTATAGCCCACTAGAAAGTGATGCATTTTAACACCTAAGTACATTAGCGATGAGGTTATTGATTAAGGAAAAGTCACAATTTGAGAGCCAGATGTGCTCTGACTCCCCTTTAAAATACATCCTTAATGAATTAAAGAAACATCTAGTTCTTCCTTTGTTTAATTAAGTAGGTGCTAATTTAAGTCAGCCCCATAGCATAATATCCAAGGTCTACTCTGTGTAGAGACTCTAAGACATTCTTGCTTCATCGTTATCAACAATGATATTTTTTTTACCACAAATTCTTTACCACCACTATGATCATCATCTAAATTATACCTCCCAAACTCTCATAACTCAAAGACTGTGGTGTTAGGAGCAAAACTAAGTTTATCCAAAGTGTAGAGAGAAACCAGGTTTAAAAACAATTTTAAACAAGGCAGCTTATGCTATTTACTGCTAGGCGGTAGCAGCATCATGGGGCATGCAGGAATTGAAGTGAGCATCACTCAAAGGCAACAGAGGTAGAATATAGATCCCAAAGTGAAGGGACAGAAATATGAACCTCAGTTCACCCTGCAAACCACAGTCCCAGCTGCCACCCAGGAGATATCCTACAAGTGAGAAGTGAGCTCTCAATGCTACCTGGATTTAAATCAAAAGAATAGGAAGCAAACTCTCCTTCTGCTTTGAATACAATTCTTTAAAATTAGTACCATGTTCACGGCCATTTATTGTATTTTTATCAAAATACAATTATTTGCAATATGATTTAATATTTAAGTTAATACATGGGAATATATAGTTAACATATAAGAAAGCATCCCAGGTGATTCTAGTATTCTGAATCACTTCAAATGTGATATATTTGTAAGTTTTTGATATCTAGGTTTCATGTCCTGATTTGGCAGATGTTTAAAATAGCTGAACCATATGGTCTACTAAAGATAACATTATCAAATTCAGTACGTAACTCCTCATGTTTAAATATGTCCTATTCAATTATTTAAGTCACAATGTCTCCCAATTGTCTGTTGGAAGAAAAATATACAACGTTACAACTCACTGGTATCCAGGAGTTTTGCAGGTGACCCATGTACAATTTTGCACAAAATAATGTTCCTGCCCTAAGAAAATAATATTCTAGAGATCAAGGAAAACAAGACCAACACGGAAGACAATAAGTAGATACACTGCACTAGTCTAACTGCATTAGATTAAGATGTTGGTAAAAACAGTAAATAGTGGCTGAACAGCAATAACTTCTCAGCAACTGATTTGCACTAGTGTCTGAATGCATGATTCCATTTAGCATGATGAGGGAGAAAATAGTTCACAGTTTTGGCTTGGACACTATATGAGATGTCCATAAAACAAACAAGGAAACTGACTTATATATACACATCCAAAAATCAGAACAGCCATCTAGGATGGCTTTAAAAAAAATAGGAATTATTAACAATTAGGTGATATTTAAAAACTCGGGAAAGTAGATGACCCCTAACATAGTACAGTTTGAGATAAAGGTAGAAAGGTGGTAAGCAACACGCTGAATCCAGAATTTCAGCCTGCAAAGAATGGGTAGAGGAAAGACAGATAATAATGCTAATATAAGCAGCCAGCAAAAGCTAAAGGATGCCCTGGCTCCATGAATGTATTTCAAGGGAGAGCAAGTGACTGACTGTTGAAACCTGCTGGAAAATCTACGCAAATATAATCCGGAAGCTCAGGGTAAAGCAAAATTTCTTGTTGTTCCTGATGAGAAAAGCTTCAGTAAATTGTTAGGGAAAATATTCAGTTTGGGGAGGATGGAGAAGTTAATACAAAGAGGAAAAGGGGATACAGAAAATCTAGAATATACTTTTGAAGACAGTTTAGGAGATGGAGAACAAAGGGGAAGAATTCCTTGAATAAGGTTGGGGGAAAGAGATTCACAGTATTCACTAATTCTTAATAGGAAGAAAATAAAAAGATTGGTATAGATGTACGCTTGCATTTAACAGTCAACAGCTGGGAAAGTGCTGGCCAGTAGCTTCCATTTCTCCATCATGTGTGAGGAAAGTGTATTCCTGAGTGAAAGGGATGGGAGGCTTTGTCAAGGATTTTAGGAGAAAAGATGCAACTGGTCATCTCAAAGTGTGGGAAAGATAAATATGAGAGAAAATAGCATGACTGCAAGGAAGTGTTGATTATTCATTTAAGTTTAGCGTTCTGTGAATTCTAACTAAATAAATAATAATTCCTCCAGAACTTAAAGTTAAGCTTGAGGCATGGAGATCCTGTTTTGGATGATAAAGAACTCTAGTTGCAATCCTGGCATTTCCCTATGCCTTGGCAAGTACCTGTCAGCTCTTACATGCCTACCGATTGCCCTTTACAGATTTACTATTTTCTAATTCCTTCTGTGTCTTTTTAAAACATATGTACTTTGTTCTCAGGGCTTCCCTGGTGATTCAAATGGTAAAGAATCTGCCAGCAATGCAGGAGACCCAGGTACAGTCCCTGGGTCAGGAAGATCCCCTGGGAGAGAGATGGCTACCCACTCTGATACTCTTGCCTGAAGAATTCTATAGACAGAAAAGCCCAGTGTGCTTCACAGTCCATGAGGTTGCAAAGACTGGGACATGACTGAGAGAATAACACTTTCACTTTTCACTTGTCTCATTTAAACTTGTTAGATCTCAGTAAAAAGAGGAAAAAAATCAGTATTATGGATCTATAAAGAAAGCTGCTGCTGCTAAGTCGCTTCAGTCGTGTCTGACTCTGTGCGACTCCATAGCCGGCAGCCCACCAGACTCCACCATCCCTGGGATTCTCCAGGCAAGAATACTGGAGTGGGTTGCCATTTCCTTCTCCAATAGATAAAAGTAAAAAGTGAAAGTGAAGTCATTCAGCCATGCCAGGCCTCCCTGTCCATCACCAACTCCCAGAGTTTACCCAAACCCATGGCCACTGAGTCGGTGATGCCATCCAACCATCTCATCCTCTGCCGTCCCCTTTTCCTCCCGCCCTCAATCTTTTCCAGTCAAGGCCTTCTCAAATGAGTTAGCTCTTCACATCAGGTGGCCAAAGTACTTGAGTTTCAGCTTCAACATCAGTCCTTCCAATGAACACTCAGGACTGATCTCCTTTAGAATGGACTGGTTGGATCTCCTTCTAGTCCAAGGGACTCTCAAGAGTCCAACACCACAGTTCCAAAGCATCAATTCTTCTGCACTCAGCTTTCTTTATAACAACTCTCACATCCATACATGACTATTGAAAAAAATCATAGCCTTGACTAGATGGACCTTTGTTGGCAAAGTAATGTCTCTGCTTTTTAACTTGCTGCCTAGGTTGGTCATAACTTTCCTTCCAAGTAGTAAGTGTTTTTTAATTTCTTGGCTGCAGTCACCATCTACAGTGATTTTGGAGCCCAGAAAAATAAAGTCTGACATTGTTTCCACTGTTTCCCCATCTATTTGCCTTAAAGTAATGGGACCAGATGCCATGATCTTAGTTTTCTAAATGTTGAGCTTTAGGCCAACTTTTTCACTCTTCTCTTTCACTTTCCTCAAGAGGCTCTTTAGTTCTTCTTCATGTTCTGCCATAAGGGTGGTGTCATCTGCATATCTGAGGTTATTGATATTTCTCCCAGCAATCTTGATTCCAGCTATGCTTCTTCCAGCCCAGTGTACTCTGCATAGGAGTTAAATAAGCAGGGTGACAATATACAGCCTTGATGTACTCCTTTTCCTATTTGGAACCAGTCTGTTGTTTCATGTCCAGTTCTAACTGTTGCTTCCTGACCTGTATACAGATTTCTCAGGAGGCAGGTCAGGTGGTCTGGTACTCCCATCTCTTTCAGAATTTTCCACAGTTTATTGTGATCCACACAAAGGTTTTAGCATAGTCAATGAAGCAGAAATAGCTATTTTTCTGGAACTCTCTTGCTTTTTGATGATCCAGCAGATGCTGGCAATTTGATCTGTTTCCTCTGCCTTTTTTTAAACCAGCTTGAACATCTGGAAGTTCATGGTTCATGTACTGGTGAAGCCTAGTTTGTAGAATTTTGAGCATTACTTTACTAGCATGTGAGATGAGTGCAGTTGTGCGGTAGTTTGAGCATTCTTTGGTATTGCCTTTCTTTGGGACTGGAATGAAAACTGACCTTTTCCAGTAACGTGGCCACTGATGAGTTTTCCAAATTTTCTGGCATATTGAGTGTAACAACTTAACAGCAGCATCTTTTAGAATTTTAAATAGTTCAACTGAGTTTCCATCACCTCCATTAGCTTTGTTCATAGTGATGCTTCCTAAGGCCCACTTGACTTCACATTCCAGAATGTGTGGCTCTAGGTGAGTGATCACACCATCGTGATTATCTGGGTCGTGAAGATCTTTTTTGTACAGTTCTGTGTATTCTTGCCACTTTATATCTTCTGCTTCTGTTAGGTCCATACCATTTCTGTCCTTTATTGAGCCCATCTTTGCCTGAAAATTTCCCTTGGTATCTCTAATTTTCTTGAAGAGATCTCTAGTCTTTCCCATTCTGTTGCTTTCCTCTATTTCTTTGCACTGATCACTGACAAAGGCTTTCTTATCTCTCCTTGCTTTTCTTTGGAACTCTGCATTCAAATGGGTATATCTTTCCTTTTCTCCTTTGCGTTTCACTTCTCTTCTTTTCACAGCTATTTGTAAGGCCTCCTACAGCCATTTTGGTTTTTTTGCATTTCTTTTTCTTGGGGGTAGTATTGCTCCCTGTCCCCCATGCAATGTCATGATCCTCCATCAATAGTTCATCAGGCACTCTGTATATCAGATCTCGTCCCTTAAATCTATTTGTCACTTCCACTATATACCCATTATTAGGATATGTGTATTCATAGAACCACGTGTTAGACTTCACTCTAAAATTAACAATGTAATATGGTGATTATACCTCCCTTTATAATCTCTCACTGAATTCTGCCAGGATGAAGTTCAAACACCACAGTTTTTCATTAAGGTTTTTATGTTCCCCAGTTATTGCCTCATTCACCCTGATCACCCTTCATGCAACACAGAAAATAATAATGTGCACATCACTTTTAATATCATATTAAGAATCATATTAAATATTTTTATTTAAATGTGTACCTATTCACCTAAGATGTTCATAAATAACTGCATTTCTTTTTTCATTTAGCCTTAAGTCATGGATATTCCCACATGCCACTGGCCGATCCCCTACACTAAATCTCATGTCTGCTTAGAGTTAACTCCTATGAAATTATGATGATTTATCTTACACCATACCACTTTGGGGGCACATGCATCACTTTTAACTATGCACCTTTATCAATCATGCTGTGATAACTGCTTTCCCTAAGAAGTTTTAATTCATCTCTGATTGTTTCCTACAACTTGAGTAACTTGGCAGAGACTTAGGATGATCTTAAACACATTGACAAATTACCATCTCAATACCTTTTACTGGGTAATATTCCCATCAGAACTAAATGAGATTATCTATTTCCTACACCACTATCACCTCATGTTAATATTTTCAAAAAACAACTAATTTCTCATGAAAAAAGAGCTAACACCATCTACGTACACTACTGATCTATCTTTATGACTGAAGAGTGTGGAGTTCAATGTGGGCATCTGTTATGTCTGACTGATGGTTGTATGATTCCATATGCCTAGATTAAAGCATTAAATAAAGATCTAATGTTTGAAAAAATAAAAATTTCCTGATGCTTAAGTTTGTAACCACCTATGATACAGCTCCCTCTGATGAGCTGCAGAAATTGAAATCTCAATATAGTAGAAGTTAAACTCATGTAACTTGCCCAACTTTATTGGATCCACAGTCATTCCCAGAGTTACCTACGACTGAAAACTTCAGAGTCATTTTCAGTGTTTCTATCTCAATTTACATTCAATAAGCTACCAATTTGCACAGATTATTCTTCTTTGGTATATCCACTGAGTCTCCTTCTAAAGTTCCTTTAGTCTCTTAGTTCTGGTTTTGTTTTCTATCTGAACTATAGCATTAATCTCCTAAGAAAGCAGTCTACCATGGAGAACTCTTTCTAACCATCCCACAGGCTACATGGGGGTTTCTCAGCCCTACTGCTATGGTGGTCTAGGTATTCTTTGTTGTGAGATTGTCCGTCATATTGCAGGATGCTTAATAGCACCCCACGCCTCTCTATTCACTAGATGCTAAATAGAGTATCACCAACCATGACAACGAGAAATGTCAGTTGTTATTGGTTAGTTGCTAAATTGTGTTCAAGTCTTGGTGACCCCATGGACTGTATGTAGCCCAACAGGCTCCTCTGTCCATGGAATTTTCCAGGCAAGAATACTGGAGTGGGTAGCCATTCCCATCTCCAGGGGATCTTCCTGACCCAGGGATCAAACTCGCATCTCTTGCATTGGCAGGCAGATTATTTACCACTGAGTCACCAGAAAAGCCCAGAAATGCCTGTAAATATTATCAAATGATTCCTGTGAGGCCACATTGTCCTCCACATGCCCATACATTAAAGCTTGCAGTTCATGTAGGTTTCTTCATTTCCGGGAGACCAAAGTCTAAATTTATCATGACATTCAAGTTTCTTGAAATCCAATATCTTTTTTACTTCTCCCTGCTTCATTATTTTTATCAGCTCTATTTCTTTCCTATATTTTCCCTCAAGTCAAGTAGAATATCTTGATATTTCCAGAACATATCATGTGCTCTGGAACCTAGCCATTCTTCAAGATTCATCTCTCCTGTCACTACTTTTCTGACTCTTTTCCTGATTTTCATGTGCTTCAACAGCTCTCTTACAGCACTTAGTACTTTGTTCTTTGTATTGATACCCGGGCTACTTCTTGAGAACAAGAATTGCTTTCCATTGATCTTTGTACACCCAATTCTAAACACAGTGATCAGCCTATGGTGGGAGTTCAATAAATACCTAATGAATTCAAGGTGATTGTTTGATTGATTGATTGTTTCAGGGGTACACACTTAAAAACCTCATCACAGCTAAAGTAGAGTGTTTGGCTTTTAAGAGAACAGCTGTTAAGTTCTGGAATCATATAAGAGCTGCTGTTGCTGCTGCTAAGTCACTTCAGTCATGTCCGACTCTGTGTGACCCCATAGACGGCAGCCCACCAGGCTCCGCTGTCCCTGGGATTCTTCAGGCAAGAACACTGGAGTGGGTTGCCATTTCCTTCTCCAATGCATGAAAGTGAAAAGTGAAAGGGAAGTCACTGAGTCGTGCCCAACTCTCAGTGACCCCATGGACTGCAGCCTTCCAGGCTCCTCCGTCCATGGGATTTTCCAGGCAAGAGTACTGGAGTGGGGTGCCATTAGCACCTCACTCTAAATACTTATATGGTATTCTTTGCATATTTGAAAGTATTTTTATATACTATACATAGGTAAACTTTTCTGATTCAGTCCTTTCATTATTTATATTATATAAGAGTTAACTATATAGAAAACATGGTGACATTTTCACTAACATAAATTATGCCTCACACACATAAAAAGTCCCATTGTATACATACTGTATAGCTACATTTTTTCCTAATCCAACTCTGGCTATCATGTCTCTGAATTGCCCCCTATTCAACCTGGATAATCTTGAGTGGTGCAAAATTCCATTTTTTGATTGAACGCATGCAAACTGAACACTTAGCTGACTTATTTACTTCTGCTTAACTGCCTGAGAAAATTTAAGAGGAAAATAGGAAATGAATATAGCTCCAGAAGCCCTGAAATATTCCTACTGACTATTCACAAAGAGTAGAAGAGATCATGCCTCTAAGGCATACCACTGGGTTTCCTTGAAAAGGAAGGAGACTGTTAGAAGCAGTGGGTTGAAGAAACATATCAACAATTACTTCGTGGAAAAAGCCATCAGCCATTATCTGGGTTTGTGCGGAGGTCAACATCGTTAACACAGGTGAGGTCACTCTTGAGGTATTTTTCTCACATACCATTATCTGTTAGTGTACACAGTTTAAGGCAGTAGTTTAAAATACTCAATAAGTATTAATAATTTATTAAACTGCCTACATTAGAGAGGTGAGAAATGCTGTTATTTTCACGTAGTCAATAAAGAGCTACAAGAAGATATTAAATGACTCGATCATTAAAGCCAATTCAAAAAGTAGGGTTTATGTTAGAACAGACAACTTTCAATAATAAACTCCTTTCTAGAAGTCAGCATCTAGGGTTAGATCTAACGGAAAACACATAGACTGTCTAAATGTAATTAAATTTAAATATTTTGGTGGGAAGTGTCCTTGCCACCAAAAAAAAAAAAAAAAAACCATCCATAATACTGCCTCTAGTGTGTAATTAACATATTAAGTTTACTATCTCTGATAACAAATCATTATTTCATTGCTTCAAAAAAATTCAGATGTAGAAACCATAATCTGTCTAGTAGAGTGAGAGGAGACACTTGCTCAAAGACTGATTTTAGTTCAGCTCCCAGCTTGACTACTGATTAACTGTAACATCTAGAATAGCCACTTAAGGCAGATTTTAGCCATTATACATCCCTACTCCTCTTGTTTCCCCAGTTTTGGGTTAAAAGGCAGAAGTCACATAAAGGAGAAAAGAAAAACATAATCACACCAGTAAGAGAATGTTTACCTTCTTTTAAATGTCAAAATCTCTTGGGGAAATGGAGTTATGGAAATTTCCTCACCATTCAACCCTAAATTGTGATTGTTTAGGTGGTACCTGGTGTTTTTCAGAGGGGGAAAGGAAGAATCGAACTAGACAGCTTGAAAAAATTAGATGATAAAATATAAATTTTTCAGGAAATATATTCACCTCCTTTCAGTGACAGAAAATATAAAAATCCTAAGTATGAAATTTTTGACATGTCTAACTATGAAAGAACCATGAGTTTCTTTAATCCAAAAAAAATATATCATATTTGGAATGGCTTACAGGTAATGAAAAAAATGTAAATGATAGAAACAAAACTGATGACATCATTTAGGTTTTAACAATGGAAAAAGAATATTCAAAGAAACCAGTTTCTATTGGTCAAATCACAATTTCTCATTCACTATAATCGCAAATATTAGCTCCTGAAAACAACAGAAAATGAACCAAAGAGAACAGCACCTTGGCAATGCAACAGTCAAAGAAAGGTAATGCATTTAAATAAAATCTCATGAATGTGTCCATTTGCATTGCAATTGAAATGGTAATTTGAGGGCTAAGCACAGAATTATCTTAGGTATAGAATACATACCAAAAAAATGCCAATACAATATTGTAAAGTAATTAACCTCCAATTAAAATAAATAAATTTATATTAAAAATAAAAATAAAAAAGTATGATCATGGAAAAAAAAAGAATATTTACCAAAAAATTTATAATTGTGGTCATAACCTGAGAGGCTTTTGAAATACTCAGTGTGAAAAGATGGATGCTTGAGATATGAGAGAAGAATGGAAGGCAGAAAAAGGACTGTCATTTCACTTATCTCTGTAGTTATTTTCCTAATTATTTTATTCCCAATATTAGCTTAAGTGAAATCCCATTATTCATTATGTAGAACCTTTAAGGATAAAGGAAATACTTATTTCTAATTCTCAAAATTGCTTTCTATGTTTTTTTCTTATATTGTAGACTTAAATGTTAAGAATATCTTTTCAATAAAAAAAGTAACTTATCAGTGAAGTACAATTAAAAATGGATGAATATAGAAGAGTAATCAACAGGCCTTAGCCACAGGAGAAAAGGTTTTTCAGGCTTTTTACCTTGAAAAGGGATCATACATGACAAGGTACAAATTCCAAAAGTAATTTTGCTGACTCTTCGACAAAGTCCTATTATGCAATTTTCTTCTGTTGAGAAGAAGAAAAAGTTGAATAGGTAACTATATTTTTAACTTTAATTTATGAAGTTCAAAGAGCAAAGTATATGAGACTGCTACATATACTACAAGTATATGAGAGACCATCCTCTTTTATTGCCAGAGGACACCATTAGGGGGTCACTCAATAGCAATGGGCTGTTGACTCTCTTAAATGAACTGCATGCCGAATCTGGTGCAATTGTTTTAGCATTTTAATCCTTGAAGGGTCTCCATGCTTCGTCCCCAACAAAAAAGAGGGGACATCTGAGCTTTCTTCTGGGAGCAGCTAAAATGTATTAAGCACCCACTGTGGGCAAAAAACTCTACTGGGTATGTATAAATGATATGTTGTTTAAGAATTGTAAGTGAGGTGAGATTAACTCATTCCACATAGACTAAGGCTCCATGAGATTTGGTAGATGCCATGGGATCATATAAGTCACTGAAGTAAGCGGAGGGAGGAAGATTCGAGCTAAGACCACAAGCGCACTCTTCTCTATGGCATGAACTCTTTTCAGTTAGTATATTTTATAACTGGTGCATGATTAGAATTTAAGAGTTTCCTGTATTGAGTATGGTTTCCCTCATAGCTCAGCTGGTAAAGAATCTCCCTGCAATGCAGGAGACTCTGGTTTGATCCCTGGATTGGGAAGATCCCCTGGAGAAGGAAAGGCTACCCACTCCAGCATTCTGACCTGGAGAATTCATTCCATGGACTGGTTGCAAAGAGTTGGACACGACTGAGAGACTTTTCACTTTACATTGAGTAACAGACCACTTAACATTATAGTGGAGAAGGAAATGGCAATCCACTCCAGGACTATTGCCTGGAAAATCACATGGACAGAGGAGCCCGGTAGGCTACAGTCCATGGGGTTGCAAAGAGTCAGACACGACTGAGAGAATTCACTATAACATTATAGATCTTTGCTCCTCATGACTAAATGTGGAAAACTTTTCTGCATTTGAATTCAACTGAACTAAAGGGTCTTCATCAGTCATTACAGTGTGTAGATCAGAAACCAAGAGCTGATTGGGTTTTGTTTCTGAGCACTTGGGCAGCATAGTAACTATCACCAATATAAGTCAGAAAAGTTTTACCATAGATTAAAAGATTCGACCTAAGTTATCAGGACGCCACAGCCATATTTTCCTCTGCATGCTGTCAGGCACACAGGGTCATAAGTTATTGTATCCCTAAAGCAACATTTGAAGAAATTAAGTCCCTAAGAGGAGTCTGGTGGGCTACAATCCACAGAGTCTCAAAGAGTTGGATATGACTTAGCAAATAAACAGCAACAATCCTTTATTTCTCTCCTACACAGATTTTCAACGACAACAATATTAGTAACAGTGTCATTCCAGCCTGGTGTGGTGTTTGCTTGGATGAAGGCAATGCTCACTCACACAACCCAAAATAAGGGCTGGGAAACACTTCCTTCTGCTAATGGGCTACTTGAATCATCAGACACTGTCCTAATTAATACACTTAGTCCTGCCTGCCTTGTTGGGACACCCTCTTCTCATAATCACAAAACACCAGTGTAAGGGTCTCTTCCACAAACAGTAGACAATTCCTAAGCTTCACTCTGACCAGACCATTTCAGGTGACATGCCTGAGCAAATTGACCAGGTTTCATCTCCAGGCCCCGCCCCTGTAGCCGGAAGTGGTCAGCTTCTCGTAGGCACTTGTGTGTTGTCAGTGAGGGACCCAGCCAGCAGGGGACAGCTATGCAAAGGAAATGGAGGCTGTGTGACCCAGAGTGACAGGAAATGGTACCTGGGAGGCAGAATTCACAATATGTTTACTATACTAGAGACAAACACGAAGAACTCCAAATTTAGTTCTCTTTATTGCATGAGATGTTTTTAGTAAAAAAAATCTAGACCGTGTCTCAACTATTCTCTGTAGAAATCTTATGATCCAAAGGAATTCTGAAATAAATGTTTTCAAAATTATATTCATTAACTCCGTAGCTTGACTGCTGTATATATTCACGAATTCTTCTGTGTTTGACCTAAACTATAAAGGGGTATTTTTGATTGTAAGTGTATGTTGCTTTCACATAATCACTGTTATCTTTTTAGGAACTTTGTCTTACTTCTGTGTCTCTGGTGTTACTAGGCAGGTATGTAATAGATGGTTAGGGTCTTCGGATGTGTAGCTGAGTTTATTCTTCATTTATTTACAATCATCCTATACATATATCTGTTTACAGAGTTCTAACAAGCATTTTACTGTTAAAACAGTGACAATATGATTGACTATTAGTAGTATTAATACCAGTGTATTTAATAATTTATAAATTTGTCTTAGAATATTAATACCAGCTACATAATAGATACTCTATAAATATTTCTTCAAACCATGACATAATTTACTGAAGTATTTCATCTCTTAAACAGTGATTTTTCTCTTTTAATTATTTGGGATTCTATAGAGCAAATTATTAGAATTTTTAATATTGTTACATTTAAACAGATTTTCATGATACACATAAAACAGGTAGGTTTCCTTTTTGCAATATGACCAAAAAAAAAAAAAGAGCAAGAAGAAAAATATTAATTAGAAAAAGTACCCACATACACATCGCTTGCAAAGAAGAGCCCCTGGCAACATGTTGGTTTTGGTCTTAATCAATGGTTTTCCACTGAGATCGTATTTCCCTCACCCCCGAACAGCCAGATGGCAGTGTCTCCAGACATTTTTGGTTGTGAAAACTAATGGGAGATGCTACTGTGCTATTGGTATCTAGTGGCTAGGAGTCGGGGATCCTGCTCAATATTTTTAAGCTCAGTAGAGTTCTGACCCACAACAAATCATCCAGCTGTAAATAGTACCAATGTCGAGAAACCTTGTCCATAATTAATTTTTAAAAAACAAAGAAAGCTTCTATGAGAAGTGATAAACCTAAGCTGACCCCAACATAGATTTGAGACCTAAATTCACACAGTAAATGAAAACATTCAATGTAAAGAATGTTCTCTAAGCCATCTCTGTGATAGTTACGTAAGTGGTAGAACTTTGAAAGTGAAAGACACTGTACTGGCTAGACTTCTAAGCAATAATCACAAAGGCAAGAAAACACTGGAAACATTTGAAAGTATCTAAAGTTTAATTGAATTTAGAGTGTTTACATTAAAAATACATATATATATATTTAAAACACTGGGGAAAAGTGGTATTAACCTAGAATATATACATGAATAATATATGTATATCAAATGAATGTATTTGGTATTAACAAAATCGACAGTGAAAAAAATTCAGGTTAAAGAAAATTGAGTGGGTTTAGCAGAATAATTTAACCCTACTAAAGGAACATTTATAGACATGTCTGAGGTATAAAAACTATTGATGATAAAAGAAAATTTGTGAACAGAAACTTAAAGAGGATAAATTAAATTCAAACAGAAATAGGAGCACTATTAATAAAATGAAATTAATTCTCCAAAGCATAAAGATGGATAGTTAGTAATCCAGTATTATACATTCCAAGGAACACACTTGTATAATATGACCTTGTTCTACATGCATAATTTCAAAAACAGCACAGTCCACTGCATGTACATCCTATCCTGAAGCCAGCACTAAGGTCTGTCAGTAAAAATAAAAAATAGCTTTTAAAAACATACAAGTGAAAAGAGAAAGCAGCATCATGCGTGCTCATGAACTGCTCTTCTCATAGAGCTTTCAGAAAACCTCCAGGAAGCTTCCTTACAAAATGATGCTGGAAACATCCCTGCTTCCTGATACCTTTGCGTCTGTTTCAGGCTGAACAAAACTTTGCTGAAGGACAAGATGAAACAACAGAGAAATGCTCAAAACATGCCATTTAAAACCCTCACTTGGTATTTAATTTGATAATGATAAAGTGAAAGAAAGTGAAGTCGCTCAGCCGTGTCCGACTCTTTGTGACCCCATGGACTGTAGCCCACCATGCTCCTCTGTCCATGAGATTTTCCAGGCAAGAGTACTGGAATGGGGTGCCATTTCCTTCTCCAGATTGACAGGGCTACTGTCAAACACTTCAGTCGTGTTTAACTCTGTGCAACCCCATAGACGGCAGCCCACCAGGCTCCCCTGTCCCTGGGATTCTCCAGGCAAGAACACTGGAGTGGGTTGCCATTTCCTTCTCCAATGCATGAAAGTAAAAAGTGAAAGTGAAGTCACTCAGTCATGTCTGACTCTTAGCGACCCATGGACTGCAGCCTACCAGGCTCCTCCATCCATGGGATTTCCCAGGCAAGAGTACTGGAGTGGGGTGCCATTGCCTTCTCCGATCGACAGGGCACCACTTATTTAAAGAACACTTAGCCAAAGTGGAACCTCCTTAACATTTTCACATTCGCTTTCTTTGTATCGTTGATCATTCTTGGACATGCAGGTGGCCCTAAGCAATGCTAACACAGCTGCCTCAAGAGCCCAGGTTACCAACAGGAAGGTGCCAGAGTCTCAGGTCTGGAGAAGAAAGCAGGGCAAGTCCCGCTGAGAGATCTTGCACAGCAGTGACAGCGGAAAGAGCCATCAATACATGACGTACTTGAGCGTAGAGCATGGATGAGAAAGGAGGGAGAGTACATTACAGAAAACACAAACTACACTGGACATCCAGCCACTAGAACACGGTGTTTCAGTAACTCCTGAATGGGAAAAGTGAGGAAGAAAAGAGTGCTTTTTTTTTTTTTTTTTAAATAGCAGGGTGCCATTTTCCAGGGCAAACTGTTGTAAGTAAACTGGGAGGATCTTTTATATCAATTCCCTGTGCCCATTGAGGGAAGGATGGGGCTTATGGAAAAAGTAAAATGGAACCAATAAGTACCTTCCCTAGAAAATTTTTCAAAGACTGAGAATCTATCAATTTTCTATGAAAGAGTAAAATTTCTATTTATATTTTGCATAGAAGAAAACCTTAGGAAAAATATAATTTGGTTTTCTAAGAAAACAAAGGCTCTATCTATATCTAATACGATGTGGTTTTTTTTCCCCCAATCACCTCACCTAAATATAACTGAATATTCTGAATGCAGTAAGTAGATTCCATGAGACTATCATTCTTACGTATTTACATTACTCTCAGCTATTCGGGGCTTCCCTTATGGCTCAACTGATAAAGAATTTGCCTGCCTGGAGGCCTGGGTTCAATCCTAGGTTGGGAAGATCCCCTGGAGAAGGGAAAGGCTACCCATTCTAGTATTCTGCCTGGAGAATTCCATGGATTGTATAGTCCATGGGGTCACAAAGAATCAGACATGACTGAGCAACTTTCACTCACTCATTCATCTATTGGAGTTTAGTTAGTGGACCCTGAAATTATACACTGTCCAGTGGTTTTCTTTGGGGCTTTTTCTCTCAATTTTGTGTTCAGTGTTGAGAACTACGTTTGTTTTTTTTTTTCCTCCCAGTATGACAAGTATATTGCAATTCAGTTGGAGTTAAAGTGGATCTATTATCCTAATATTTAGTTCTGTTATTTAGAGCTTAACCTATTTTATATTTTTATCTGTCTATAAAGGATATAACACCTACTACAGAGTTGTGAATTGCAACTCCGATTTCTGAAGGACATGCTTCTTGACTTTCTGGATAGTAACAGTGGGGGAGAGGTGACGCATGCCACTCTACCCATCTCTTCTTACTGCCGCTGATGCTGGCCATCCCCTCGCTGTAGGTGACTTCTCCTTGTGCTGAATCCCAAGCACCCAGTCACTGAAAATCCATATGCTGGGCTCACCCACTTGCATGTACCTGCCTGTTTCTTTCAACTATGGACTTTCAGGCTCGAAATATATATGTATTCAGTTTTTAACAAAAGAGAAGTGAAAGAAAATCTTCTATCTTTGCTTTCAGATACTGTTCTCTGCAATTTAACTGAAACCTAAAGGAATTTACACAAATAACTTGGTGTTCTGAAATCTCTTGATACTCTTGAGTATCATTGTGTGTAGTTCTTTATTTTTAAATACATGATATTCTACATGATATATATATATATCACATCATATATTTTATATATATTTTTTTTTGCCCACCTGGATTGTCAGATCTTAATTCTTCATGTTTAGTGATTGAACACACACCCTCAGCAGTGAGAGCACAGAGTCTTAACCAATGGATTGGTAGGGAATTCCAGTCCCTTGATTCTTAAATCAGAGGTTGGCAAGTGTGAAAGGGTTAGTAACTCAGTCTTTTCCAACCCTGAGATCCCTTGGATTGTAGCCCACCAGGATCCTCTGTTCATGGAATTCTCCAGGGAAGAATACTGGAGTGGGTAGTCACTCCCTTCTCCAGGGGATCTTCTGAACCCAGGCATTGAACCTGGGTCTCCTGCTTTGTAAGAAGACTTTTTGCTGTCTGAGCCATCAGGGAAGCCCAGAGGTTAGCAAATTTTCTGTCAAAAATCATATAATAAATATTTGAGAATTTTCAGCCTTGACTGTCTGTCACAACTACTTATCTCTGCTTTTCAAACAAAGGCAGCCACAGACCACATGTGAATAAATGAAGTGAGTCTGTTTCAATAAAATTTTAGCTATGGTCACTGAAATGTCAATTGGCAATTTTAAATCATTTGCACTGGTAACAAACGATTTTTTAACCTTTCAAAACTGAGAGTCCCTTGGATTGCAAGGAGATCCAATCAGTCCATCCTAAAGAAGATCAGTCCAGGGTGTTCATTGGAAGGACTGATGCTAAAGCTGAAACTCCAATACCTTGGCCACCTCATGTGAAGAGTTGATTCATTGAAAAAGACCCTGATGCTGGGAGGGATTGGGGGCAGGAGGAGAAGGGGACGACAGAGGATGAGATGACTGGATGTCATCACTGACTTGACAGACATGAGTTTGAGTAAACTCTGGGAGTTGTTGATGGACAGGGAGGCCTGGCATGCTGAGATTCGTGGGGTCGCATAGAGTCGGACATGACTGAGCAACTGAACTGAACTGAATGTAAAAGNAAATTTCACAAATAAACATTTAGCATCTCTTCAGAATCTATGGACAAGAACCTGAGACCCAGTAAGATATATGCTAATAAAATGGATGAGGCCAAGTCCATTTGAGAAAAGATTGAAGGTTTCTGGGAAAGAAAATTATTTTGGAAATTTTTGGGAGAGGGGCTTACATCATTTTTTAAAGAATTTTTCACTTGGCCTGGGCCTTTAAGCTTATTAACCAGTATCCGACTTTTCAGATCATCTCCCATTTTGTTTAATAAATTATATTTTCAAATTAATGAATGAAAATTAGCCATTCTCCAGTAAAGATATTATGCATTCCAGAATCTTATCAAGGAATGTCTCAGTAATTTCCACAATATTCTTTTAAAGTTACTTGCTATTATTTCCATTGTACAGAGAAGAAAATTTAAATTACAAGAATCTAAGTCATTTTTTCAACATCATATAGCGGTAACCGTGTGACAGACATTTAAACCCCATCTCTGGTNTGCATTCCAGAATCTTATCAAGGAATGTCTCAGTAATTTCCACAATATTCTTTTAAAGTTACTTGCTATTATTTCCATTGTACAGAGAAGAAAATTTAAATTACAAGAATCTAAGTCATTTTTTCAACATCATATAGCGGTAACCGTGTGACAGACATTTAAACCCCATCTCTGGTTGATTTCAAATATTATAATACACCAAACTTGAGCTATTTTATTAGTTCCAGTTGCAGTGCTCATGAATCAATGAACACTTATTACTTAATAAAAATAAAAAAAAATTTGCTCAAAAAGTAAATATTGAAACCATAGCTTTAAATCCATATATGTAACATAAAGCAAGAAACTCAAAAAAGATGATCATGAAACAAAGCAAGGAAAAAATATCAAAATATATTAAAGAACAAAATCCTTCAAGAAGGCAAAAGGTAAAAAGACACTGGTGAAAAAATTCCAACACTGGGAGAAGACAGGCTTAACAACCAAAATCCAAATGATGAAATGATCAGACATTTAAAAAGAAATGAACAAGCATGGAGACACATGCAAACACAAGGGACTATGACCATAATCAACTTGATACATATTCATTATGGTATCCATCACTTGCGCATCACCTAGCAATGATAAAGAAGACAACACACACACACACATACACACACACATATAATTAAATCACATTCTGCCTGGACTCATACTGTGTGAGGCATATGCTATCAAAGTGTCAGGCAAGTGACAGGTCACGATGACAGCTGCAGCAGGAACTGGATGGAGTGTCAAGTTCTGTACCAGAAAGAGTCAATGGGGCCCCCAGCCCAGGTGTATCATGTGCAGTCAGGCTTTATATTGCTCACTGTACATGTTGTCAAGAAGGCAGGATAATTGACCAGATGATGGACTTAACCTAGAGTAAAGAGAACAGAATCCTAGTGCCGTCCCTGCTCTCATCTCGCTTCAGCTACGTGACTACCTAGCTTGAGCAATATATAAAAAGAGGATTGGACTGGATCATCTTGGGAATCTTCCTCTGTGATTAAAATATTTGCGTATATTTGTTAAATATACCTGTATATAAATGTGTGTATGAAATTTCAATGGTTTTCTTAAAACTGAAAAAAAGGGAAGATGATATTAAATGCAAATTATTTTTCTTCCCATATAGTGAAATAAGCTCCTATAAGGACTCAGTGAATGAACTTGGTTATAATTCTGCTGTAATTTGTAACAGGATTTCGTTTAAATCATGATGAAAGCTTATGAGAAAAGTTGAAGGAATTAAATGAATATGGAGCAGAAACACCTGAAAAAAGCCTATTAAGAGGCTGGGGTGCTAAAGGAAGTAGGAACATAATTGAAGAACTTTTAATGTGCATTTTATGAGCACATTTGTTCTTGCAGAGGCTCATAAAATAGAAAACTAGCCAACACCATTTCTTTAGTTCTGAAAAACGAAAAGGACCCAAATATACACTGGGCTATAAATTAATGACCATCGTGGCTAATGTCATAGAAACCATTTACAAGGATCAGTTGGAAAGCATCTCACATTTTGATTAAGGTAAATACAAGGTATTTCTCAAAACTCACTTTTCTTTGATAACGCCATTTCTGTATTTCTAGCACAAAATAATCACATCACATAAACATTCCCCAAAGTGTATTTGACACTTTCAAGCTTTGAGAGAAATGTTGAATATTTAATGACACTAGTCATTAAAAGGAACATGTATTTTCAACATTCACAGTGTTAACTAAATCTCAGTTTGAAAACACATAGGAAATTTGTCCCCCCAAAGTTTTTACTGTAGATCATAAAACACTCTAGAAAGTAGCTTGACTATCAGAAAGGTAAATGATTATAAAATGAAGCTATAACATTTTGAACTATTATGAAACTGTTCAAGTTATCTATAAACCAAGTAAACAGTAAGATACTTTCTATTTATATTCTGAAGTTGAAGACAAGTAGGGTATTTATTGGGCTTCCCTGGGGGCTCAGATGGTAAAGAATCTGCCTGAAATGTGAGAGGCCCAGGTTCAATCCCTGGGTCAGGAAGATCCCCTGGAAAAAGAAATGGCAACCCACTCCAGTATTCTTGCCTGGAGAATTCCATGGACAGAGAACCCTGGTGAACTACAGTCCATGAGGTTGCAAAGGGTCAGACATAACTAACAAACACACAGAGTAGTTATTGCGCTTCCCAGGTGGTACTTGTGATAAAGAATCTGTCTACCAATGCAGAAGATGTAAGAGACACAGGTTCAATCCATGGATTAGGAATATTTCCTGGAGGAGAGCATGGAAACCCACTCCATTATTCTTGCCTGGACAATAATTGCCTGGAGAATTCCATGGACAGAGGAGCTTGGTGGGCTACAAGCCACAGAGTCACAAAGAGTTGGACATGACTCAGCACACTGAACAGGGTATTTATGATTTTAAGCTTCTTTCTTTGATTCAAGGGCTTCCCTGATAACTCACTTAGTGAAGAATCCACCTGCAATGCAGGAGACCCTGGTTGGATTCCTGTGTCAGGAAGATCCCCTAGGCTACCCACTCCAGTATTCTTGGGCTTCTCCTGTGGCTCAGTTGGTAAAGAATCTGCCTGCAATGTGGGAGACCTGGGTTCAATCCCTGGGTTGGGATTCAAAACATAGAGTTTAAGTGTCAGAAAAATATCCTTTTAAGAGGAAGACTTTATACTACAGTATTAAAAAGACATGATTTCCAATCTTAATGAAAATAATCAACTAAAAATGGATGCACATAAAGGAAAGAGAAACTCACATCCTCAAACAGCTGGAATACAACTATATAAAAGATGATTAAATCATATGTTGAACATAAATATTAATAATTAAGAAATCTACTGATATTGACCAAGCAAAAAAATCATTCAAGAAAAATAAAAATTGTAGGTTTTCAAGAGTTACTGCTATAAGTTTTACATTATGTATTCTCTTTCAAGTCAAATCAGTTTTAAGAAATATATGTGTTCATGACAACTTCTGGCAGCCTCAGGAGAAAAGCAAAATCAAGACCTGACAATCACTATTTTCAGTCTGAACTTATAAAAACTTTCTAAAGTAATCTGATTATTTTTGCAGCAAAAATGATTCAGATAAAGAAATACTTAAAGTAATCTGAGTATTTGTTCCAAGAAGAGTTTAACATGTGAGAGCAAAGATAACTACATAAAGATCTAATTAGAGTATACTTTATCCTTCTATCCCCAATGAAAATGCACAGTCTCAATGGCTATGGATTTTCCAGATGCAAATGAGACCAGTACCCCCCATCTCCTTTACCCCTGGTTTCCCCACCCTGAGAACCTCATAGGCCAAGGGTTAATAGAAGAGGTATTCAAACTGCTTTCATTTGGGAGAAATCTTTCCTAAATTAATAATGACCCTTCAAAAAAGTTCATAATCTACCTCATAAAACCTGGTGATAGGTTTCCTTATGTAACAACAGAGACCCTGCAGATGTGTTTTAACTTTGTTCAGATGGGAAGATTATCCTGTGCCAACCAGGAAGTCTAGAATAATCACAAGGGTCCTTGTAACAGAGGCAAGGAAGCCAAGAGTCAGGCCAGAGGTGACACTGGAAGAAGAGGGAGGGGAGCTGTGGGACCAGGGCCAAGAAACAAAGGCAGCATCTCTGGGGTGGCCAAAAGTTCATTTCGATTTTTCTGTTTCACCATATGGAAAAACCTGAAGGAGACTTTTGGTCAATCCTATAGATGCTAGAAATAGCACAGAAATAAATTCTTCCCTGGAGTCTCCATGAAAAAATCAGCTCTTCCTATCATCTTGGACTTGCGGTCTCAAGAACTATAAGATAATAAATCTGAGGTGTTCCAAGCCATTGATTGCAGTTATTTTGTTACAATAGCCATCAGAAACTAATATTTAAACTGCCTATGTGGCAAACGAAACCCAAACTGGGTAACTTGGATTCTAGTTCTTCATATCTCTTTTCATATTTAGTCTATGCTACAATATCCCTGATTTCCCTGGTGACTCAGACGGTAAAGTGTCTGCCTACAATGCGGGAGACTCGGGTTCAATTCCTGCATCAGGAAGATCTCCTGGAGAAGGCAATGGCACCCCACTCCAATATCCTTGCCTGGCAAATCCCAGGGACAGAGGAGCCTGGTAGGCTACAGTCCATGGGGTTGCAAAGAGTCGGATATGACTGAGTGACTTCAGTTTCTTCACTACACAATATTCCTGCATGATGACTTGTGCCATAAAGACAACCAAGGGATAATAAGTAAACTGTAAATGAAATACTTATTTTGCATTTCATGATTAAAATAGCAAGTGCCTACTAATTATGTTTCTGCTTACAGCCAGTGAAGGTTAAAAGACACTTCAGCCTATCATATGAAAACAGTTGTCAAAGAGTACCTTCTTTGAATTTACAGAAAGCTGGTTTTAATGGGTTTTGATTATACTAACTTATTAAATCCAGTAAAGAAAAATAGTCATTTGTTATTTTAATCGCAGAAACGCTTGGTGAGAGCTATATTTTCAAATACAGTATACAAAGAATGAATTTTTAAGGGCTGTTAGGCTCAGCCACTGCTTTAATAATGTTGAAGAAAAGACACTCACTGACAGAGATAAATCGCATATCAGCAAAAATAACTCAGGACAGCACGTACTGTTAAAGATTTAAATAAACAATGTAAGTATCCATTGCATGTTGACATGCCAGGCTCAGGATTGGACACAAAGATGAGCAAAACATGGTCTTTTTTTTTTTTCTTGGTATTCACATGGTCATAGAGGAGCCTCCAGATAAGGTAATAGAATAGCTATTAGAAGCACCAGTTGTTAGAGCTTTTCCAAGCGAGGCTTATGCAGAAGATAAAACGAAGAAAATGCAGGAACTATTATAAATAAAAAGCCTGGTGCAGGAGAAACCTCTCCGTTCATGAACTTTTCCCTGACTCCTAACCAGAAGTCACCTGTGCCGCTTTGGAATAAAGTTCGCTGGTGTGACTTCAGAACACACAGGTGACACCTGTGTGGGGATTTTCACTTGTTTAACCTGTAGACTATTTTGAATAGTCTACAGGTTATGAAGTTCCACACGATTTGAGGGTCATGTTTTGCCAGTTATAATTTTTTTCAACACCTATTTTCATATTTTATATTTACCCTTATCAGCAGTAACAAATGCATCTAGTTGTCGCAAAAAAAGGAGTGACTATGAAATATCACTTATTTAATATCAAATATTAAAGCCATGACAAAGAAAGGTTGTCTTGAACTTTGCTACTTTTCTGGTGTACATTTTAGAATCAACAAGGAATAAGTCTCTGTAAGGTTTCCACAGACACAGAATGTGCAAATGCTGCAGGACTGCATAAACCAGGATTGTTGAATAGTTCAGTTATATATGTTTCTTCCCTTTGAGTCATCTACAAGCTGAAAGAAGTTACATTATTCTATAAATCCAAATTGCATTTTAGGGGTAATACCTTAGATATCTATCAATTACATTAATGAAAATATTAGCTCAAGCAGGGTTAAAAATTCTGATATATAAAATTAGCTCTGGAAAGGTTCATTCTTTTATTGTTACCGTTATTTTTCCACCAAGTTTTCTTGATTGTTTGACCATAAAATTTCAGTAACCTTTATAACAACAACAGTAGGTTTGCACTAGGTAATCAGCCAATTTATATATGCTAATATGGATTGGTAACATTAAGAAATACTTCAAATCTAATTGTTTTCTCGTGTGTCACTGGGATGTCACATTCTTATTTTCAGGGGTTTAACTAGACTGATTTGTTCTGCTTTCAGACATAAGCAGAAAATGTCAGGTTTCCAGTTCAACAGACTACAAATAAATATCAGCACGTGTACGTGTGCACGCACACATATAGACTCAATTGGAGGGTTATTTTTTTTTCTAGACGAACTCTAGAAAACACAGCCTAAGGATGACTGGTTTCTGATGCTAATTGCTGTTCTGCAGGTATCATATCCTTCTGGGTCCAGGCAGTTATGACAGAAGAGATACTACTTCCATAATCGGCTCTGGCATGAGGGATGCGCGGCTGGTGGATGATGTGGAAAAATATGGACCAGACATTTCATCCATAATTGATTACAAACCTAATGTATTATTCCCCAAACTACAACTCGAGTCATAGCTCATCCTTGTTAAGCTATTTTTTTCCTGTTGCTGTTTTGCTCTTCATGGAGCATTTCCATGACTTTCTAAAATTAAACTATTAAACTAAGACAAAGACCTCCTATAGTGGCTAGAGCTGCTGAGTACCTATTTTAGTGGACAGGTTTCCCTGAAATATCCACCTCTGTAAACGAATAATCCAATCTCCGCTGGAGGATTTAGAAGATTAAAAGATCAAGTTTTACTTGGAACCATGTAGGATTCTTTTTTCCTTCATGGATACAAACATATTAACCTTTGAAGACAGTAGATGGATTACTGCATTTTGACTATGAAAAATATGTATCTGCTAAAATGCCATATAGCTTTTTTATTCTAGTTTTTGCACTTGGCTATGTAATGTTTAACAATCTTTGTTAATTCTCTGCAATTCACCTTAAACATACATTAAGTTAGCTTATGTGACTTAGATTATATAATTTTCCAAATATCTCTAAGAAATTTAAAACTTTTAAGTTCCTATACATTCTTCCTTTCCATTAACCAAGGGGCCAGGTGATCAAACATTTACCAATGACCAATGGGCCAGAAACAATCAATGTTACTCAAAAATAATATGGAAAGATTCAGTGTTTGTGTAGTAAATGAATTAATAACTACCTAAAATTGCCTAGTGGTGGTTCAGTCACTAAGTCATGTTCAAATCTTTGAGACCCCACGGACGACAGCACACCAGGCTTCCTTGTCTTGCACTGTCTCCTGGAATTTAGTTGCCCAATTATGAAGTTGTGCATCTTTCCAGATGTGGTGGTTTATTTATTCAAATATTTACGGCTAAGTGTACACTATATTCAAGGAAATCTGTTGGGGATTGAGAAGTAGAGACTGTGCCAAATACACTCACTGACTGAGAGGCTTGTAGGTAACTCAGACCAGCATCTTACAGTTCCATCAGTGCAGGGTAAGAACACTGAAGCACTGTAGGAAATGAGCTTTTGCAGTGAAGGGGAGATGACATTGATGCCTCAATGATGAGCAGATAAGAGCCAGGTGAAGAAAAGACATGCGTGGAAGTGGAATGACTCCCAGGAGAGACGGGCATATGCAAGTGTCTGGAGGCGAAAGACAGCGTGACACATTTATTGGGTTGAAATAAAAGTACGTTAGGCTGGACTACACAGTGGACAGGAGACACTCTAGAAAAAAACATGACTTGGGTGTCAGCAAGAACTAATTTTTATGGACATGTTAGGCAAACTAAGAAATTCAGACTTTTTCCTATGGGTAACCATAAGCAATTTAGCCTTTTTTAGAAGAAGGTTACAACAATTAGATTTGCAACCTGGAAGTGCAGCAAAGAGAATGGAAATCATTCCAACCAAGGAAGAAGTGACCTGTAGCCAGTGCAATTTCTGTTGTGCAATTTAGCTCCATCCAATACGCCTTCAACCAAATACATGGTTGGCAACGTTAGGAAGTAAAGACATGGCAATTGTTTCCTGTAATTAAGATTTTGGGAAATTTGTATCATCCCTGTTACTATTAATTCCATAAAAATTAAGCATGCACAGATAAATAAATAACAAATGAATAAAATGCTAACCTTCTTTCATTCTGAACTATATTCTTCACCTTTCTCAGGGACCATTTATAGCCATTTCATAATTTTGACTTATTAACACTTGAACCATATTAATATTTTAAACTAGGTAGCATTTAAAATCATAATCATTATTTTTCATAATGGATAAAATAAGGAAATTGGGATAATAAAACTTTAAACTATTTTTCGAAGTCTGAAAACGTGAATATGTATGTTTACATGTGTTACAGATCAATCTATCTAGTTTTCTAGGCCACGTCAATAATTTTCATTGTTTCAACAACCTTAAATATACAGTCATATTCTTGAGCTTATAGAGAACAACAAATTAAAATATTAGATTCTTACACATTATATATTTATGCTGTTCTTATTTTGTAATTACTAACTCTATGAAACTCAATAATATATGTTTCTGATATCTCTAAGGTTCTTTAAAAACTTAAGCCTGTCTTCAAGTATATTCTCTGCTTCTTTGGGCAGCCATCAAAAACTATCTACACTCACAGTGCACTATGAATTTATATATGTAACAAAAAAGTGCTGACAGAAGACAACTGGAATACACATACCTGAATTCATTATAGCAACGGTAGGCCTTACCAAAGTAGGATTTAAAAGGCCATAGAATAGCTCCTCTGGTGTCCCAACATTATTGATACTACTCATATTTATAAGTCAGACACTTTTGCAAAAGGGTATATGCCTTTGGCATTGCTACTTTGCTGCTGCCATTAATATTTTTTAAACGTTCTTGAATGATGATATGGGATCTTAAAAAATACAAATAGAAGATGAATCAACAGTTCCAAGTATCATAACTATAAGGCCGGCTGCAGGAGCAAACACCACTCCTGGGTAACCTTGTCTAATAAATCTCGTAAACTGCAGCGGGCACTGTGATTCCTATCTGTCTGCCTCTNTGATATGGGATCTTAAAAAATACAAATAGAAGATGAATCAACAGTTCCAAGTATCATAACTATAAGGCCGGCTGCAGGAGCAAACACCACTCCTGGGTAACCTTGTCTAATAAATCTCGTAAACTGCAGCGGGCACTGTGATTCCTATCTGTCTGCCTCTCCTGGGTTATTTACCTATTATTTATCTCTCAGGTGTACTGTATGTTTATTTATGCTTTATAGTTTTCAAAAATGCTTGATATACTTTATAGAAATAGTTCAACTAGATAAAATGTAAATAGCAGTAGGAAATTGACAGAGAGAAAGAGGTAGATTCTGGTTATGACGGCAACAGTAAACTAAATACCATGATCCTGGACACCTGAATAGGTCAAAAACCAAAGCCTTCTGGTCCAATCATAGATTCAATACATCTGAGTGACTTCCTTGGGAACTGTCTGTTTCAAAGGTAAAATAAAATCTAGGTCACAAATCTGAAATTTCCTGATTTTTACTTTNCCCTTATGGCAGAAAGTGAAGAGGAACTAAAGAGCCTCTTGATCAAAGTGAAAGAGGAGAGTGAAAAACTTGGCTTAAAACTCATCATTCAGAAAACTAAGATCATGGCACCTGGTCCCATCACCAGCGGAAACAGTGTCAGACTTTATTTTGGGGGGCTCCAACATCTCTGCAGATGGTGACTGCAGCCATGAAATTAAACGACGCTTGCTTCTTGGAAGAAAAGTTATGACCAACTTAGATAGCATATTAAAAAGCAGAGACAGTACTTTGCCAATAACAGTCCATCTAGTCAAAGCTATGGTTTTTCCAGTAGTCATGTATGGATGTGAGAGTTGGACTGTGAAGAAAGCTGAGCACCAAAGAATTGATGCTCTTGAACTGTGGTGTTGGAGAAGCCTCTTGAGAGTCCCCTGGGCTGCAAGGAGATCAAACCTGTCGATCCTAAAGGTAATCAGTCCTGAATATTCATTGGAAGGACTGATGCTGAAGCTGAAACTCCAATATTTTGGCCACCTGATGCGAAGAGCTGACTCATTTGAAAATACCCTGATACAGGGAAAAATTGAAGGCGGGAAGAAAAGGGGACGACAGAGGATGAGATGGCTGGATGGCATCAGTGACTCGATGGACATGACTTTGAGAAACTCCAGGAGTTGTTGATGGACAGGGAGGACTGGAGTGATGCAGTCCATGGGGTCACAAGAGTCTGACATGACTGAGCGACTGAACTGATCTGAGGCTCCTCTGTCCATGAAATTCTCCAGGTAAGGTTACTGGAGTTGGTTGCCATATTCTTCTCTGGGGCTTCTGTAGGGGAACTTATAACTTGATGCCTGAAGTCCAAAGGAGACCCCTGGGCATGTTCATTTTTAAACTGTTCCTCCCCTTTGTAAAGCCCTTCTGACTACCAGATTGTTTAGTTGTAAGCCATTCAAGGGTCATTACTGTCTGATCTTATCATATCTAACATGCACCCCAAAGATCTTTCTTTGGATAGGTGAAACATTTCCCATTTTTATAAGCTTTATAACACCAAAACACAAAAGAGGCACACAAATTCCAACAAAAACAGCACAGATAGATTTCATCATGGATGCATGCAGAAATGAAACCCCCAATAAATAGAAGTCAGCATTCTTCATTCCAGAGAAGACCATCTGAGACCAGATTAAAAGGAATCAGAAAAGGTCATCAAGGGATTATCTGCAACCAGGTTAAAGGAGTGCAGACTCTGCACACACCCTCATCTATCAGCAACTCTGCCATTGAATCAACGCTATAGAACTCCTTACCAGATCCTCCCTGCTGGGGCATTTTTTCATGGGCACACACCGTCTGTTTTCCCCTTTGCCTGGCGAAGCAATAAAGCTATTCTTTTCTACTTCACCCCAAACTCTGTCTAAGGTTAAATTCAAACTCACTGTCTCAGATTCAATTCAGCACCAGTGTGGAGAGGCTAAGCTTCTGGCATTAGTACTATGAGAACCAGCAAAGGTCTGTATAGTCAAGGTTATGGTCTTTCCAGTGGTTACATACAGTTGTTGAGAACTGGACCAAAAGCAAGGCAGAGTGTGGAAGAATTGATGCTTCTGAACCGTGGTGCTGGAGAAGACTTCTGAGAGTCCACTGGACAAAAAGGAGATCAAACCAGTCAATCTTAAAGGAAATCAACCCTGAATACTCATTGGAAGGACTGATGCTGAAGCTCCAATACTTTGGCCACTTGATGTGAAGAGATGACTCAATGGAAAGATTCTGATGCTGGGAAAGATCAAAGGCAGAAGGAGAAAAGGGCGACAGAGGTTGAAATAGTTGGATGCCATCACCTACGCAATGGACATGAACTTGGGCAAACTCTGGGAGATGGTGAGGGACAGAGAAGCCTGGAGTGCTGCAGTCCAGGGGATCGTCAGGAGATGGACACAGCTTGGTGGCTGAACAACTTTAAGAACATCACAGAAGAGTATTCATGCAAATTATCTGCAGAATAGCAAGAGACACCATTTCACAGTCAAGAGTCTGATTAAACACTCCTAGTGACTTAGGGTTTCTCATTTAGAAACTAATGACCACCATTCAGTTGACCCTTGAAAAACTCAGATTTAAATTGTATGGGTCCATTTATATGTTAATTTCTTAATATATGATAATATTATAAAATGTGTGATTGCTAAATCTTTAGATGTGAAAAACCATCCATTTGGAGAGCCAAATATGTTATATACTGATTTTAAACTGTGGACAATCAGTGTCCCCAACCCTCTGCATTTCTTAAGCAGTAACTGCATATGAATATCTAAAAATTCCCTGAGCACTATAAAGACACCAGAGGTAGCATGGGTAATGGTGATTTACAATATAACTTAAGGGTAAAAACTGATGGAAAAATCCTAAGTACACTGCTGCTGCTGCTGCTGAGTCGCTTCAGTCGTGCCCGACTCTGTGTGACCCCAGAGACGGCAGCCCACCAGGCTCCCCCGTCCCTGGGATTCTCCAGGCAAGAACACTGGAGTAGGTTGCCATCTCCTTCTCCAGTGCATGAAAGTGAAAAGTGAAACTGAAGTCGCTCAGATGTGTCTGACTCTTCACTACTTGTCTAAATTTTAAGATATAAAGACAGCCCTTTAACCATTTCAACTTTGGANCGGCAGCCCACCAGGCTCCCCCGTCCCTGGGATTCTCCAGGCAAGAACACTGGAGTAGGTTGCCATCTCCTTCTCCAGTGCATGAAAGTGAAAAGTGAAACTGAAGTCGCTCAGATGTGTCTGACTCTTCACTACTTGTCTAAATTTTAAGATATAAAGACAGCCCTTTAACCATTTCAACTTTGGATTTTTGCCTAACTTTTCCATCAGATATAGTTTTTTCTATTCAGGATGTTTCCTAAACATGTATCAGAGATGGGCATCAGCTGAAAAGAAATCAGAGCCATTGCCGAATTTGCATTCATCCCTAGCAGTCTGATGAGGTCAGAATTACAGTTTCTCTTATTTATGAACATCAGTCTATGTCGCCTCTAGCTACTACCTAATGAAACTCCTTGCCCCTGGTTACGCATTTCAAGCTGCCAGAATATGCGACTGAAAGAGAAATAAAATGTTTGTTTAATGCACATAGTAAGCAGTGGTTATCACTACTCTAAACAAAATATGTTTCCCCTCCTCCATCCTCAGGAGAAACAACTCAATATCAGTGTATCACTGAGAATCTCAATTTTCGGTAAAACCTTAAGTCAGTTTCTCTGTTAAACATACGGTCGAACACTCTGCTTGCTAACACAGGATCTTATGCTCTGCTAGTTGAGAAATTTCATTTATGTTTTTTGTCTACAATGTCTCTATTTGTGTTATTTTGTTTTCTAGGTCATGCATGTCTTCAGAAATTTTAAAATAATGCCTGAAAGATGTGCAATCAAAACAGCTTCACCTCTGAATATTGGAGTAACCATTCTTTGACTCGGTTAGCACCTTGTCGATTGCTTTTCAATGAGTTTTGCATGAGTGGTTTGTTCACTAAAGTGATCAGCCTTAGTAGTAACATCAACGGAGAAGGCAATGGCACCCCACTCCAGTACTCTTGCCTGGAAAATCC
>SJYA01003270.1:4087124-4100531 GCA_006410615.1 Neotragus moschatus
GGCAACCCACTCCAGTGTTCTTGCCTGGAGAATCCCAGGGACAGGGAAGCCTGGTGGGCTGCTGTCTAAGAGGTCGCACAGAATTGGACACGACTGAAGCAACTTAGCAGCAGCAGCAGTAACATCAAAGGAGTCTTTTTCAAAAACCGAGCTTAGCTACATTGACTCTTTCCTGAGTGAATCCACATAAACAAACCTAAGTTATTATATGACAATTTTTTTGGCGATAACATTTTAAGGGGCTAGAAATAGTGTGGTGAGATCTAAAATTAAATTAATTCCACCAAATCAAGTGAGGTCTGAGATGACATTACAAATTTCCAAACAATCTCAATGCAAATCTAGGAGGAGAGCAGTTAGGCCAGCCAGCTCCTGTAACACAGTATTAGAATATAAATTACTTTGAAAAATTGGGAAAGCAGCCAGAAATAAATTTGAGGCTGCTCGATCTAGATAAATGCTGAGAGGCAAAAAAAATCACTATGCAAATCCTAAGGGTAAATAAATAGAATGATATCTAGCTCATCGCTGAAAAGGTTTGAAGGTAATTCATGGGCTTACGCAGGATTTGAAATCCTTTCAACTCACTTTGCTTTATTCTTGGTTACTATGAGATAAACCTGTGATGCGAATGCCTATTTATTCACATCAGACCTAACTCAGAAAAGATGATATTGTCTAATATAATCAGTTTTTTACGCATCGATTGAGTATACATGACAATTAAGTTTGCTTACAACTCTTAAAATTATCTAACTAGAGTCAGTTTAAGCATCGGCTAAAAAGCTGAAAAGCAACAATTTACCTTAGGTAAATCTATTGCCATTTTTTCTTCTTTTTTTGTAATTTAAGAATGGCAATTGGGGTGTCAAGAAATGGCCACATTGTTAATACATAATAATTCTGACTCTCATTTTACCTGTAAGTTGAGCCATGAGAAATCGCCAGTATTAAACTCGTTTTGGCTCATGAAACTAGTGACTTCATGAAGTTCAACGTATTATCTCCCTCAAATCATGATCACTCTTCCCCAAAGTAGACGAAAATAAAGGTTTCCTACAGCTCTTCCATGGAATCTCCACCACTTACCCCCGCAGTAGTTCACTTGCTACAGATTCTCCTGATTGCTCAACAATGAAGTACTTCTTCTGCATTCCTATTGTGGTTTGAACTGAGGTCCCTCCCTTCCTTCAGCAAATACACGCTGAAGTCCTAACCCCTAGCACCTATGAATGTGACATTCTTTGAAAATAGGATCTTTGCAGATACCATCAAGTTGAGTTCATCTTGGATTAAGGTGGCCTTTAATCCAATGGCAGGTGCCATAAGAGAAAACGGACACAATGACACACGGATACACATAGTGGAATTCTGTCCTCAGGAAATTTGAGAATAAATGTCTTATTCTAAACTGGTAGTAATTTATGATAGTAGTCCTAGGAAATTACTACTACTGTTAAGGCTACTTGAGGCTCCTGGAGCCAGCACAATTGTCTTCCCTTTGGATGTGGCCTCTCAGCCACCAAAAGCTGCAAGAACAGGGAAGCACTACCACTTAAGGTATCAACTTGTATTTTCTCAAAAGATGGAAACCACGTCACATACTACCAAGAAAATTACGTTATCCCAATCTTCCTTATGCTCTATTAGATGGGAGCAAAGCAATGGCCCTTGTGCTCAGAGAGGCCTCTGGTGTATTATGGAATGAATGTGTGTATTTCACCAAAATTAATATGCTGAAATCCTGACCGCCTCTCATGATGGCATTAGCAGCTGTGGCCTTTGTGAAGTGATTAGGTGGAATACTCTGGGATTATAAATACTCTGCCCTTTTAAAGCAGATGCCNGAGAGGCCTCTGGTGTATTATGGAATGAATGTGTGTATTTCACCAAAATTAATATGCTGAAATCCTGACCGCCTCTCATGATGGAATTAGCAGCTGTGGCCTTTGTGAAGTGATTAGGTGGAATACTCTGGGATTATAAATACTCTGCCCTTTTAAAGCAGATGCCCCAGGGAGCATCTCAACCCTACCATGTGAGGACACAACCCAGAGAAGGAGTTCCTCACCAAACACTAGATCTGCCAGGACCTTGCTCTTAGACTTCCCAGCCTCCAGAACTGTGAGAAATAAATATCTGTTTTCCAGTCTACCCACTCTAGAATCCTGGTTATAGCATCCAAGCAGATTCAGACGCAGTATGCCAAAACAACCCCTGTGCTTGTTTTGTTCCATTTTCACCAGCAGTCCCCTCTTTCCTAAGAAATGCAATAAGCAGTTGGTGGCTGAGCTAAAGGACAGTCACCATGTCATGTGCAAAATCTGCCCTTCCTCATCTCGACATGCTTCCCTTTTCCTTAATAGCTTTGCTCAGTTGCTCAGTCATGTCCAGCTCTTTGCAACCCCATGGACTGTAGCCTTCCCGGCTCCTCTGTCCATGGGATTTCCCAATCAAGAATACTAGAGTGGGTTGCCATGTCCTTCTCCAGGGGATCTTCCTGATCCAAGGATAGAACCCACGTTTCCTGTGTTGCAGATTGATTCTTTTCCTGCTGAGCCACTGAGGAAGCCTCTTAAGAGTACTTATTTCACAATAAACTCATCAACTAGAATAAGAGTGAGGAGGTGATAGGGTAAGAAATCGCCTTCCAGAAATAAAGTGTAAGTATGAACTGCATAGCAAATATAGTTTAAACTCAACTGAGAATAAGCCATTTGTAGCAGAATCAACTAAGTTTTCACTTTATGAATTTTCTTAGGTTGTTAAATATCTGTAAATTATTCTAAATGTTAACACAGAAGTAGGAAAAAGGCAGGTATTTATTTATTAGGCAGATGCTGGTTACATGAAAATGCACAGAAAAAATATCTAAGGGAAATTTTAAAAGTTAAAAGTTTAATTAAATATATATGGAAATTAAAATTCATTTTGCATGGTCAACTATCAGAGTAAATAAAAAGTGTGGGGAAAAAGGACACATTAACATATCTATCCACACAGGAGCAAAGCTAAAAATTCCCATGGATTTCAGGAAGCTAAACGTACACTTAAATTCAGAGGCTCAAAAAATGAATAAGATCCTAAGAACTTAAGTCATAATGTTGAAAGGGTTTGTTCAATATAATTTTTCATATTGAAGGCAAGCAGAGTATGCCACCTCCAAATGTGCTACTTTGGAAGGGGGATTCTTTTGAGCTGTAGCAATGAACAGAGCAAACACAAAAAACTGTTACCTCTCCCTTAACTGGTTAAAATAATTTCAGTAGAGGGCTTGTTCCAGAAAGTGAGCTAGTACTGAGGTAATTTTATCATCTGAAAGACTTAACTGCATGGCTGGGCAAATATCTAATGCCAATCATTTACTCTGATCTTCCTAAGAATCACCTTCCTCCCTTTTGAAGCCCCAGGTCCCCATCCCACTTCTTAACACAGATGGCATGCCAACTTCAATGGCCCGACTTGCCTTTGGGTCTCACATTTTATGATATTCCCTAAGTATAAAATTAAGCTAGTATTTTTTTCCTGTTAGTGTGTTTTGTGTCAATTCGATTTTTAGACTAGCCAAAGAACCAAAAAGGGGATATTTTCCTTTCCTGTGATATTGAAGAATTAGTAAAACATTTTGAAGTTTGTGAGGGATGCAATATATATTAAGGGTCAGAAACATAAATCAAAATATATGGGTTTTTAAATAAAGAAGGAAATACAAGTATGATTTTTACCACCAAGTGATTAGATTTAGATTTGGAAATGATGGACATGACTGTACACAGAGCTTACGATGTTCTGAGATAAATTTTAAAAAGACGTAGATGAAAAAGAAAAGATGAATCAGTAAGCCCAGTTCATGCTTATCAACGAATTTTAAAGAAACAGAGAGTTTTGCAAATTGCTATTTTGCAACCTACAGCTTTGCAATTGCTGTAGGTTTAGCTCTGACTTGAATGTAAGCTTTTTCAGGCTTGACATGCAAATTTTTTTACACCTACCACTCACTGCCTGTTTGAGGCACAGGTCCACTCGGCTTGTTTACATATCTCCTAGAATTCACTGACTTTTGATATCCAGGCACCGAATGAACTCCTCATTGTTAAAGTGGGTGCAGTGCTGGCAAAGATGTGGATTGTTCATGTTTATTCATCAATGGTGCGGGCTAGTGGGGACTGTAAGGTACACCTTCATTAATAATAAATGACTTACTGGGGGAAAATGTTTAAGAGAAACAGAATCATCATATCTGGGCTGTAAGGAACCTATCGGAATTATTTCTAAGACAGAGGGCTATGTAAATAGGACTGAAAGGTTATAGCTTACTTGAGTACTTTTTAATTCATTCATTTTCCTGTCAATGACTGTTTAATAAATGCAATAGCCAAGAGCATTTGCAGGAGAGGGGCTGTTTCATCTTAANAAGAGAAACAGAATCATCATATCTGGGCTATAAGGAACCTATCAGAATTATTTCTAAGACAGAGGGCTATGTAAATAGGACTGAAAGGTTATAGCTTACTTGAGTACTTTTTAATTCATTCATTTTCCTGTCAATGACTGTTTAATAAACGCAATAGCCAAGAGCATTTGCAGGAGAGGGGCTGTTTCATCTTAAGTAAGAACATTTAATGGTAATAAAGAAACAGTAGGTCTCTATGGCCATTTCTTTGCCTAAGAAATATAAGGAATAAACCATGTTGATATAAAAACCATTAGGCTAATTAGATATGAACATAAGGTAAACATTTTTACTCTTTATCATAAATATGCCCTTATTCAATGGAAATTGGGTCTGAATAGCAGTTTAAAAGCTAATGAGTCTCAGTTCCTGCTTTAGCAAGGTTTATCCTCTCCAGAGCAGTCCTGCCTGAAGGGCCACTGCAACCAGGAGTTAATTAGGCCTTCTGGCCAGGAGAGTACTGAGCAAAAGAAAGCAATGGTTTATCGAGCCCTCTAATGAACACTTCATATCCTAAATTTTAAATATATTTTGAACATCTCATCAGGACTGTATTTAAGCAAGTCGGACTGTTGCTTAAATATTATCCCAACTCCAGAATGCTAAGAAAACTCATTTTTGTCACTTGTGTAACATCTATGTAACTGGGAATAGCCTTGTTCAGAGATAAGGAAAAGGTAGGATCTTTTAGAGTGTTCTTGGGCCAAGCACGTGGGGGCACTGGGGGAAACCATCTGTTCAGCCACCTTATGAAAACTGTTCTACATCCTGCAAAATCAGAGGAGCTGATTAAAATACTAATAATCTCTTCATTAAGGTCCCAAGCCTGCTCTGTATTATAGTTTTCTAATGTATAAGATATGTATAACCCATGTCCTGTGACCACAGACCTTAATTAGCTGGGTGCCAACACTGTCAGTCTTAATAAAGACATGAATAAATAACACTATATTCATAAAGGATGGCTACTGCCAAAAACTGAATTAAAACAAACTTCTTTTATATGGATTTTCCATGGTCTGTTTATCAGATGTTAAGTGAATTTCTATGACAAACTCTTAATATTTTGCAATATACTTCAGTTCAGTTCAGTTCAGTTCAGTTGCTCAGTTGTGTCCAACTCTTTGGGACCCCATGAATCACAGCACGCCAGGCCTCCCTGTCCATCACCAACTCCCGGAGCTCACTCAGACTCATGCNCGTATGGTTGATGCAACTGTCCTACTGGTAATAGCGTTTTAAGGAACCAGTCTAGAGTCATAATGTTTTTGATCATTTTCAGTATATTATTTTCAAGAAATTCCTATATACATTTTTTCTTGTACACAGGCATTGTGCCACATCATGAGCATAACCCCTTATGGGCTTATATCCTATCAGTATTCTTTAATAGCTGAGGCTTATTTTCCTTATCTGTTAAAGGGTGTTAGTCATAGAAACTACTTCCTAGAATGTAGAGTTTTCATTTAAACCTCACTTAGCCCAGTAAGTTCTCAGCAGTGTTCACTGTTATTATTGTTGTTTTTTGCAGGAAGGAAACAAATAATAATGATACCTTGTGACATGCCATATCCACAGTAAACAGAAGAGATAAACCATATCTATCCTTATGACTTGAGCTATTAATAATCTAAATCTTGAATGCAGTGTGTTGTTTTCATATTTCCAGTTAGCATTAACTCTCAAGCAAAGGTATTTAATCATTTACAAAGAAAACACAGAAAGAAATGCAAATAAAACATGTTTTTCCCTAGAGGTCTCTCCTATATCACTGACCCTAAGGATAACATTGTAGTTCAAAAAAAAAAAAAAAAATTNAGTGTGTTGTTTTCATATTTCCAGTTAGCATTAACTCTCAAGCAAAGGTATTTAATCATTTACAAAGAAAACACAGAAAGAAATGCAAATAAAACATGTTTTTCCCTAGAGGTCTCTCCTATATCACTGACCCTAAGGATAATATTGTAGTTCAAAAAAAAAAAAAAAAATTCAGTAATTCATCCAGTCTGCAGTTACTTATAGAACACTGTGTTGGAGGGAAAGTAGCAAAACAGAGATAATCTGTGCCCTGGCACCACTCAGGTATTAATTATGCTGAGATCTAAGTTTATATCACATTCACATTTTAATCTACATATGCAAATATAACTATTAATCAGTATTTTAAAAACAAATGAATCAGTAAGTTCTCCATTTTTGCATATTTGTCATGTAACTGATAAAATCTTTCTTTTCCAAGGCATTAGGGTGAAAATAACCTCAGCCCCAACCCACCTGAAACTATCCCTTCCCCCTATCTTGTTTCTTCACACACTCTGCTTCCATCTGCATCAGACTGCTCATACCACATGCCAGCCTGTTGCTTTCCACTCATTTTGAGCTTTGAGTTTCATCTTCCTTCATGATTATCGACCATGGTATTCATGCTGCCCAAACATCAGGATGTAAAAATAAACTTTACATTTAAACACTTTTATCTTTTCTTNTCATACCACATGCCAGCCTGTTGCTTTCCACTCATTTTGAGCTTTGAGTTTCATCTTCCTTCATGATTATTGACCATGGTATTCATGCTGCCCAAACATCAGGATGTAAAAATAAACTTTACATTTAAACACTTTTATCTTTTCTTCTGTCTTTGAGACCTAAATCGACTATCCACCTGGAAATCTCGTTATTAAATGAAGCAGGTCTAGTTTATAGAAGTTAAACAACTCTTTTCCCCCACATCAGTGTAGGTAGCATATCCTGGGAAAGCAGCCAGGAACCAAGCTATGACATATTACACACAAGCAGTTTTTATTGTTCTCTGGCCTAGCCCTCCCTAGACTTTCCTGTGTATGCAACTCACACGAGGAAATCGTTACAGTGTGGATCAGAATTCAGTAGGGCTAAGGTGGGCCTAAGAAGCTGCCTTTTGACCAGCTCCCAGATGATCTGGCTCACACTAGTGTAAGGACTAGTACAAGAAATGCTTTGACTAGCCAGATCTGGTATGTGTGTGCTCTCAGTTACATCAGTTGTGTCTGAATCTTTGCAACCCCACGAATTGTAGCCCTCCAGGCTCCTCTGATCAGGGATTCTCCAGGCAATAATACTGGAGTGGATTACCATGTCCTCCTCCAGGGGATCTTCCCGACTCATGGAGTGAACCTGTGTCTCTTAAGCCTCCTGCATTGGCAAGCAGGTTCTTTACCACTAGTGCCACATGGGACATAGAGTGATCCCAGTCCCATTCTTTATTTTTATAATGATTCTATTCATTACACAAATTTAGTACTATCGCCTGTAATTTCTGTATCATTGATTTCAGCCTTCTAGATCACAGTCTATCAGGATACAAAATATCTTTTCTAGGTTTAACATTATTAAGTCCACACATGTTCTAGCAGAGACTTTCATGAATTCAAGACACTTTAAGAATATCTCAGTCTTTTAAAAACTGGGCACGATACACACATGCACAGAGTGAGGGAAACCGACTGCCTCATTTTATCTGTTAGTGTAACTTCTTGATACTGACACTCAAACCATCTCCTATAATTCCCATCAAAAGGACATTTTAGGGCAGTATCAAATGAGTCAGTAGAATAACATTAATACCAGATCTTTAAAATTCATTTTTTACTTTCCACTGTTGGAGGGTATAAGTAGATGGAGAAACAGTAAAATGTCAGGTCTCTCTTGATATGTGGGGATCATAGTGCCCAAACTTAAGAACAATAAATTAATATTGTTTTTCTGGCAGCATATGATGTTAATGATATGATTTGTGATAATCCTTTCTGTCCTTAACCAAGGAGAATAGGGACAAAATTGGGTTTAAATCCTAATTTTAGCACTCACTAACTTTGTAACCTTGAGTGCATTCTTAGAAAATTTCCTGGAACTTAATATACATTCAATATTAGTTTTTAATATTAATTGGGCTTCCCAGATAACTCACTGGTAAAGAATCTGCCTACCAAGTAGGAGACCTGGGTTCATCCCCTGGGTCAGGAAGGTACCCTGGAGAAGGAAATGGCAGCCCACTCAAGTATCCTTGCCTAGTGAACCCCATGGACAGAGGAGCCTGGCAGGATATAGTCCATGGGGGTCACAGAGTCAAACAAGACTTAAAGACTAAACAGCATTAATATGAATCATGCTGATATATTTCAGAGAAGTTCAACTATAGTTGTGGAGATGATTGCATGGCAAGAGTAAGTTACAGTGGATGGTTCACTTTGCACAAACAAAAACACGAGTTTTTAAGAGGGTCTAAAGAACACTGTGGTGTTGAAGAAGACTCTTGAGTGTCCCTTGGACTACAAGGATATCCAACCAGTCCATCCTAAAGGAGATCAGTCCTGGGTGTTCATTGGAAGGACTGATGCTATAGCTGAAACTCCAATACTTTGGCCACCTCATGCGAAGAGTTGACTCATTGGAAAAGATCTGAAGCTGGGAGGGATTGGGGGTAGGAGGAGAAGGGGATGACAGAGGACGAGGTGGCTGGATGGCATCACTGACTCAATGGACATGAGTTTGGGTAAACTCTGGGAGCTGGTGATGGACAGGGAGGTCTGGTGTGCTGCGATTCATGGGGTTGCAGAGTTGGACAGGACTGAGCGACTGAATTGAACTGAACTGAACTGAAAGAATACTAAATGATTCCTCCATTCTCTATCTTCCATTTCTAAACTGTCCTTTTACTATTAATCTAAGACTAACTCAAGGACAATAGAATATTATGGAACATAGTCAGTGAGAAAATTAGCTATAGAAAATCAGCAACCATAATTCACAAAGTCCTTAGATACACAAATTGACAGAAAATGACAGTGATAAAAATTTATAAGCTACTGACCTAGGTAAAACCAAAATAAGTTCTGAACATTTTGGGCTGGGAATTGATGTAATTATTTTGTTAACTTATTCATCTATTTCTTAGACCTTCCTAAATACATGAGGAAGATACAGTGTCTATATTTTTAAATAAAACTCAACCAAACAAAAATTATTTCACTTATTTTACATTAGGTTTAAGCAGTGAATGACAACATTCAACTTAATTATGAAGAAAAGTACACTAATAGACGGTCAAGAAAACTATATATACACACAAACATTTTTCTGTAAAATAATGTTGGTGTCTGAATCAAAAGGCATCCAGAAATTCCAGTCATGAAATTTAATAGTTTCAGTATAGTTTCAATATTATGATTTTTAGAAAATGTAATATAACCACAGTGCAGTTCTATTACACCTTCTAAAATATAATCATTTTCAATGCTGGATATAGCTAGATGTCACTCAAATGTGATGATACACATTTGTTTGATATCATAGCATAGACATAAATAAACTATTTACATTTGATCACTCAGCAAAAAACTTGCTATATAGTGCTTTTTAAACAATCTCTTTCAGTTTTGTCAATTGGGCTTTAAAAAAAGTATTTTCCATTTAAGAAAAATCTTGCCATTTATTCTAGAGAATTAAAATATGCAGATGAGTTAAGATATGTATTTATAATTTGATTTTCTTCAACAGTGCAATAATACAAATGTGGAAACATTACTTTCTAAATCTCTGGGGATGCATAATGTAAAATTATAAATAATTTTAACTACATTGAATATGTTTGAATATTTACTGCTGACTCTTTCTGTATTTCATTATAAGGCATAAAATGTATTTTTCCTCCAGGTACTTGATACTTTAAATAACAAATGCTATTTTTACAGTACATTAAAACATCATTTAGAGTATGCATCGATTATGCACACTAAATTAAGTTGCATATCATTCATACCCATAATGTTCATTTCTATACATTTCTGTCTTGGCAATGGCAGGAAGATGGGAAAAATCACTGAATATTTGATATGACAACAGATAAACCCAGACAAAAAACATTTGGCTCTGAACTGAAGTGAATGCATCTGATTAAATCTAAATTGCTATAACATAACATTATCTGGTAATGTTACCATAAAGGAGCTGCTGTTAGAATCCAGATTTACCTTATAGATACCACAGAAGTGGTGTTACTAAAATTTGAATCTTACAACAATTCTACAGGAGGCAAGTATATCCAAATGTTCTGTGCAGTTTACCTCAAGATGTCTTTTCAGTAATGATCATTTATAAGGCTTGTAATGAAACACAAAGAGAGGAGAACACATGGTTATGTGGGTGTTAAAAGCGTCAATTTAAATTCTGGGCCCTGGAACCAATTTCTCGGAAAGAGCCTCCCTTTCCTGTTGCCCCATCCCAGTTCCAAACATCTAATTACACTTCAAAAGTGGAAGGCTCACGTTAAATATGGGCAGGAAACAGTGTTTCAATATTACTGTCAATGTGCAATTATTCCTGATGATATGAAACCCTTCCCAAATATCTCACTTAAATATCTTGATTTACTGAACAGGGCGGGAGTGGGGGTAGGAAAATTAGGCTTTAGTTTCAGTTAAATCTCTAGTGTACCTCTGTGATTCATGCTTATACTGAATGCTTTCCTTTCTTGAGACTATTCATTAAGAATAGACTGTTTAGTACCTAACAACAGATTCAGGTTAACAAAAAGATGCAAGAATATGTGGATGTATGGCAAAAACCATCATAATATTGCAAAGTAATTACCTTCCAATTAAAATAAATAAATTATTTTTTTTTAAAGAAAAGATTATTTTCAAAAGAGCAGAAAGGGTATCATGTCTGGGCAGGGGTCTTCTGAGCAAACTGGCAGAACACCACCAAGAATATCCATTTAGTGTCAAATCTGAAAGCAGACACTCAAATATGTTCGGGGTCCAGACATTCACAAGTGTTCTAAAATCCCTCTTCTCTCTTTTGTAAACTGATTCCTGGATAAAATTCTCTATATATTTCTTTGATTTCTTTTTAAAGTGCTTTGAGGCATAGAGAAATAAGAACAAAGTAATTATCACTGCATATAAGAAACATGCATGAATCTCCCAAATACAATATCGAAAACAGAAGCAAGACAAATACTAATTGCATGGTTCAATATCTAGCAGGTTCCAAAACTGACAAACCTCATCTAAGGCACTGGAATTTAGGGCAGAGCTTACAGACGTTGGGGAGGTCCAAGAGAAATGGAGGGACTTCTAGGGTGCTGGTGATGATTTCATCACTCTGATTCAGGTGCCGGTTCCACAGGTAAATTTCACTCGTGAAAGTTCTTTTAAACTTTAATAAAGGCTCTACTTTAATAAAAGTTTACTTAAACATGACTTGGGGCAATAACAGAAGGAAGGAAAGATATTCCTCTATGGTCTGTAGGGGTATGTACACTGAATACACTGTGTGAAATCAATATGCCAACATACTTATAACAATCAGATCAATGTATAAAGATTTGAATTTTTAATCATAAACCAGGCTCTCTTGAAATTAAGTACCTGTCTTAATCTCAAATTAAGACTTCAATTTAATCTCATTTGAAATTAAAAAAAATTGAAAATAATGATATCTGAACTCCAATTGAATAATAAAATCAGTTCCCTCATTTAGGGAAGCTATCAAGAAATTCCACAAACACCTGTANCTGAATACACTGTGTGAAATCAATATGCCAACATACTTATAACAATCAGATCAATGTATAAAGATTTGAATTTTTAGTCATAAACCAGGCTCTCTTGAAATTAAGTACCTGTCTTAATCTCAAATTAAGACTTCAATGTAATCTCATTTGAAATTAAAAAAAGTTGAAAATAATGATATCTGAACTCCAATTGAATAATAAAATCAGTTCCCTCATTTAAGGAAGCTATCAAGAAATTCCACAAACACCTGTACACTCTGAGCCAGATATTGTGTTGCATGCTTGACCAATACCCAATTTTACTATCAAGAAAAAAAAAAAAGCAACAACAGCAGCAGCAGAAGCACAGACCTTTGAAGAATCCTTATTTGTCAAAAAGGGGAAAATGAGACTCAGAAGATTCAAGTAGTTGAACCTGAATTACCAGTACAAAAGAGAGGTTAGTCTGACACCAAATTTTGTGTTTTAAGCTTCCCCAATGGCTCAGCCAGTAAAGAGTCCACCTGGAATACAGGAAACACAGGAGATGTGAGTTTGATCTCTGGATCGGAAAGATGCTCTGGAGGAGAAAATGGCCACCTACTCTGGTATTCTTGCCTGGAGAATCCCATGGACAGAAAAGCCTGGGAGGCTACATCCATGTGGTCACAAAGAGTTGGACGCGACAGCAACTAAGCAGCATCTCACCACTGGTTCTCAACTCATTGTGCAGCAGAAGCTTGTTAATAACACGATTCCCAGGATCCACATCTAAGACTTCTGATTTCCTGTGTCTACATAAGCTGCATTTCTGACAAGCTGCCAGGTGCTACTAATGCTGCCCCTGCTGCTGCTGCTAAGTCACTTCAGTAGTGTCCAACCCTCAGCAACCCCATGGACCGCAGCCTTCCAGGCTCCTCCAGCCACGGGATTTTCCAGGCAAGAGTACTGGAGTGGGGTGCCACCGNAGAGTTGGACGCGACAGCAACTAAGCAGCATCTCACCACTGGTTCTCAACTCATTGTGCAGCAGAAGCTTATTAATAACACGATTCCCAGGATCCACATCTAAGACTTCTGGTTTCCTGTGTCTACATAAGCTGCATTTCTGACAAGCTGCCAGGTGCTACTAATGCTGCCCCTGCTGTTGCTGCTAAGTCACTTCAGTCGTGTCCAACCCTCAGCAACCCCATGGACTGCAGCCTTCCAGGCTCCTCCAGCCACAGGATTTTCCAGGCAAGAGTACTGGAGTGGGGTGCCACTGCCTTCTCCAAATGCTGCCCCTACAGAACAGAAATTCTCCAAGCCAAGATTCAGCAATACGTGAACCATGAACTTCTAGATGTTCAAGATGGTTTTAGAAAAGGCAGAGGAAACAGAGATCAAATTGCCAACATTGGCTGGATCATTGAAAAAGCAAG
>SJYA01003270.1:4104801-4132067 GCA_006410615.1 Neotragus moschatus
AGCACCGAAGAATTGATGCTTTTGAACTGTGGTGTTGGAGAAGACTCTTGAGAGTCCCGTGGACTGCAAGAAGATCCAACAAGTCCATCCTAAAGGAGATCAGTCCTGGGTGTTCATTGGAAGGACTGATGTTGAAGCTGAAACTCCAATACTTTGGCCACCTAATGCAAAGAGCTGACTCATTTGAAAAGACCCTGATGTTAGGAAAGATTGAGGGTAGGAGGAGAAAGGGAAAACAGAGGATGAGATGTTTGGATGGCATCACTGACTCAATGGACATGAGTTTGGGTAAATTCCAGGAGTTGTCAATGGACAGGGAGGCCTGGCATGCTGTGGTTCATGGGGTTGCAAAGAGTCAGACACAACTGAGTGACTGAACTGTATTGAAACTGACAGGACCACTTCTGGGAGCAACAGTACCAAGCTCAAGGCAATTATCTCCAAAAGTCCTGGGTCTGGCCTCCTATGAGGGATCACTCTACCCTCTCAGGCCTAGGATAGTTTAACGCTGATAGAAAATATTTAATAAACAAGATACTTAATAAACATTTGAGTGAATAGATGCATTAGTGAAAGTCTGTAAGACACAGGCAGCAACACACCTCCTTTTTTAATCTAATTAAGCATTCAACTTGTGATGGAATTACAGAAATAAGGCCAACACCATCATTTTACAGGTGAAGGAACACAATTACAGAGCTTTGAGATGGCCGAAGTATCACAAAGTCAAGGCAAGAACAGTTGCTTCCTAGTATTGCCTTTGTTTAAAAAAAAAAAAAGAACATGTTAAGGAGGCTAGAGAAACTATAAGATCAAAGACTATAAACCACTATCTTACTGTTTTATCTTTTGTACCAAATGGAGATGTGGAAAATATAACAACTTGCATTTGCTCAATGTATGTTCTACGCCTGTGATATGGCAGCCCTGGTGGAGACTGGAACATTCCTAAAACATAGCCGCTTCCATCAGAATTTTACCTTCTAGTTAGGGAGACAAAATTTACATGTGAGTCCCACAGGAGACACTAGACAGCATGAACGGAACGTAATCTGGCACTTACTATACACACTGCCCTGACGGAGTCAAGGATTACTGGAGATGATCAAGCCTCACGTAAGAGGAGTTTGAACAGAACTAAAAAAATTGGACTAGCAAGAAGAGGGAGGCAGGGAATGAAGTGGTCTGATATATGTGCACTGCATAGTATATAAAACAGATGTGCAAACTTAGGAAGGGGTCAAAGACGCATCTGGGAGGAAGTGAACTGATGGAGCTAAGTAGGTTTCACACACTGACAGTCTTCTGGGAGCTTCGAGAAATCACTCAGTCCTGTGAACAGGTCTTGGTCACTCGGGAAGGGCAGACGCACAGAGGGAGGAGCTTTTTGCTCTCATCTCATGGTGTTCACTCATCACTTCAGTATGTACTACAGGCAAAAATATTTTTAGGAGAGTCGGGATTTCAGACCCTTCCTCAGTGTTTAACTTATCTATGGCATCAACACCATTACAAACAGGACCGGTTACATTACCTTGCACCATCTAAGGCATCTCAGTTTATTTGCCTGGATGTGAAGAACTTGGACAGCTTAGTTTGCAGCCGCTTCATCGGTCCCTCCAGTTATAGAAGATAGGCTCCTTGAATCCTCGACTGTCAGGAACCTTTGTGCATATCTGTCTTACCCTCCACCAATCACAATTGTTGTTTTATTATTTAGTGGCTCAGTTGTGTCTGACTCTGATGCGACCCCATGGACTGCCGGGGGAGTCTGCCGGGCTCCTCTGTCCATGGGATTCTCCACCTGGAGAGGGTGGCCATTTCCTTCTCAATCTTCCTTACAAGCCAGTCCATCTGCTCCTGTTTTTAATCATTTTCTGGCATATCCATCAGTTCAGCAGGCCCTCCAATCTCAGAAGGCCATCTTGACTCAGTTGTTTATTCTTTGCCTTCTCTTATAGAAGTCTCTACTTTGAAAGGTTGCCTTTCATCCAGCTTCCAATAGAGACNGGATCAAACCCATATCTCCTGTGCTGTCAGGCCACCTGAGTCACTTGGGAAGTCCATACATCCTTGGGCTATGACCCAAAATCTTTTAGTCTATTCTTTAAGTCAAAACCACTGTCCACAGGGTTATCTTAATCTCAGTGCAAAAGATTCCCTGGGACTGTTCCCAGAGGGAGTCCCTAGATTAATCTTTCCTCTGTTCTGCTTCCATCCACCACATTCACCCATCTGTGTCTGTGATTCAGCCAGTCCATTTGCTCCTGTTTTTAATCATTTTCTGGCATATCCATCAGTTCAGCAGGCCCTCCAATCTCAGAAGGCCATCTTGACTCAGTTGTTTATTCTTTGCCTTCTCTTATAGAAGTCTCTACTTTGAAAGGTTGCCTTTCATCCAGCTTCCAATAGAGACCTACCCCATTCTAGGATTCTATTGCCTCCACTCCACAACTCAATGTATTCCTCAAATATTTTATTTCACAAGATCAAATGTAGGTATCACTCAGGAATAACCTCTCATATTAACCTTCTCCAAACTAAGGGTGTTCTTAAATATTTCTTAAAATCGATATAAAGTCTTAAGTACTTTTTAAAATTTGAGTTTACAAAGAGGATGAATCAAAATTGAGGGTGGTGCCCAAGAAGACATCTGCTGTCATTTAGTCACTAGGTCACGTCCAACTCTTTGCAAACACACTGGGCTCCTCTGTCCATGGGATTTCCCAGGCAAGAATACTGGAGTAAGTTCCCATTTCCTTCTCCAAAATTTTATTTTTACAAAGAAGGCAAATCAATACCGAGGATGATACTCAAGAAGACACCTGAAGAGGCTGGTATTTGTGAATGAGTCTGCTAATCTTTGGTATATTACTGAATGCTTCCTGCCAGATTTTGTTATTCCAATAATACAGCATATGCTTTTACAGATTTTTTAAAAATGTAAAAATATATTTTAGTTTCTCTGAACTATCATAGCATATGTATTTACTTGCCAATCTTCTTGAATATATATGTCAAAAAAAATCTAAGCAGTTGAAAAATCAAGTATTTAGCTTGGACATTACATGAAAGTATAACACAGGAAAAAAAAAAACAATTGACAAAGAACAAAGAACCACCTCCCAATCTCTATGTTATGTAAGACACCAAAGGAAATAAACTCATAGCATTTATTATCCTATTAAAAAAAATTAGTTCTAGATTAAGTGAACTCAGATTGTAACAAAACTGCATATGAAAACTGAGCATTAAGTGAGGTTTTCAAAGTATTATCTATACTGCCCAAATCTTTGCATTTTTGAAGTTTATTCATTATTACTATTATTTTCTGAGTATGGGCTTTTAAAATAAGAAGTAATTTATTACCGTAGTAAATGTTTGCTGTCGCTAACCAATAATTATTCCCAAGAACTTTTTAATTAATTAGTTGTTTTATAAATCACAAGGCAAATTAAGTATTACTTGAGAAAAAGAACATTTTTTGTTATAAAGGCTCATTTTTGAAAGAAGTTCAGTGATTAAACTCAAAATTGACTTATATTTTAAAATAGCAGCTCATAAATTTGAAAATACAAAGTGTTTTTTATTATTTCTGAAAATATTTTCAACTCTGTATAGTGTACACTGACTTCTAAATTTCTGAATGTATACTAGAATGAAGGTTTTGTTTTTAATATTCAAAATCCATTGAATAATTATTCTCCATATGAGATGGCAACATATTTCCTACAGTTTCACTCTGGAATAACTTTGTATACATCTACTCAGTATCCATAACTTTAGCGACGTTTATTTCAGATAATAAATGCTGAGAATACTTGGTATCTTATAGAATTATCTAGCTAATAATAATTATATAGGAAAATGTTTTAACTGGTTAAAAGAAAAACTATTACATATACTATACTGCTACACTTAATCTGTGAAAAACAGGAAAAAAGTCATTCAAAGTTATGCTCAAGGGATGAACTGCAACTCTCTTTCCCTAGCCAGGCTCTCCTCTTCCTCTTCCAGTGTGCACGAGTGTGTGTGTGTACCCATGTGTGCATGTATGCCTGTGAATGCATGTAATATATACAGGCCATAAGAATAAGAAAAAATGGGTAGAAGCCTCTAAAATCATTTGTAATATCGATTTACCCACACGAGGTTTAAAGTTTATGTCTTCCCCAAGGCAATGAGCCTGTGCAGATGTTATGGGAATCAACTTCCTACAGTGTTTGAAACACAAATCATTAACTTGTTACCGGTCTACATTGGAAGCCAGAATACAAAACAGTTTCAATATGTTAACTTAGATGCAGTCAAGCTTTCTCCACATTCATTTGAACTGTTGAGAAGTCAGTATAAAACCCACAAACTTCCTATGCCTTGGAGGGTTTCTTTGTTCTCCCAAGAACACAACACTAAGTCTGAACATGCTCTCCACAAATGTATGTAATTCAACAATTTGATAGACACATTCACAGTGTGGAAAAATATATATAATTCAATATTGAAAACTACAAGGGATATGGAATCTTATTGGGTGTACTTTATATAATGTATGTTCAACTAATTACTCAAATGATGTACTCTGAACAATATTCACACTTCATCCTACTAGTGACTCGGCCCATTTAGGATAAATTCATTTAACTATTATTTCTTAAGTGCCTGAGTGAGTGAGTAGCAGTCGCTCAGTTGTGTCTGACTTTTTGTGACCCCCATGGACTATATAGCCTGCCAGGTTCCTCTGTCCATGAATTCTCCAGGCAAGAATCCTGGAGTGGCTTGCCATTTCCTTCTTAACGTTAAGGGCCTACTAGTCCCTAAACAGTGTTCAAGGAATGCAAATTTTCCTTTATGGAAAAATAATTTCCTATTATGGGCTTCCCAGGTGGCGTTAGTGATAAAGAACCCGCCTGTCAAATAGGAGATGCCATTTTGGTCCTTGGGTTGGGAAGACTTCCTGGAGTAGAAAGGAATGGCAACCCACTCTGGTATTCTTGGCTGGGAAATCCCCTGGACAGAGGAGCCTGGCGGGCTANTATCCATATTATCAATTGGAGCTAGGCAGTGAGATCGACCCATTGTCTTTGCAGACATTGCTTCGTTTATGAAGAAATAAATAAAAGCATTCATGTTAGTAGTACAAATACCCCGCCTTTCAAGGTCATTGACTTACTATTGATTTGGAAGAGACAATTACTACTGAAAGAACTACATCGGCCCATCTCTTGTTTACTTAAAACCTAGCACCTTCAACCTCATGTTTGCGTTATAGCTTCATTTCAGGTGGCTCATGGCCAATACACACTTACTTCATATTGAAGATGCAACAGTATTTCACCTTCAAAGATAGAAAAGACACTGGTGTTGTTCAGAACACTTAACGTGAAGGGAAAGAACACGAACATCCTGAAAAGACCGAACGATTGCAGGATAACAAGGCAGTACAGACACCTGTTTTCACATAATGAATTAATATGAGTACAATTAAGAGTGTTTCAAAATCACAGAGGACAAAGACACTCCCTAAGAATCATTCATGATGAACAGCCCTCACACGAGGCACATTTCTGTGTCAATTTTTGTGGGAACTATGGCTTGGCTATGCTTACAACTTTATAGAGAAAATGTAGATAATGCCTTCGTCAGTATCCATCCAATTGAAACTATGCCTCCGGGAATACTGTAGGTGGGCTAGATATTTTATGACTGCAGATGAGGTACCTTCCTACCTTTGCATACACCATGGTCAAGGTGGAGAACTCTCTCCCCCACCCTGACTGAGGTGACAGACTGATTAACAGAACAACTCTGACTTTCCTCTGCCCCACCACTCCACTGCGTCAGAGGTAGACGAAAGAGGAGCCTGGTAAATCTGAGATAAGTGAACTCTACGACTTCCTCTGAGCTCTGCTTTTCTCCTTGCTCACAACCTTTCTGCAGGACAAAGGAAGGGGTATGCCTGGTGTAGCAGGCAATTCCTTACCTGGAATAGGCTATTATTTTCCTGTTAACAGTTGTGATTTAGCCTCAGTCTGCCCCAGAATAAGTTCTTTGGAACTGGTGTAGGGAAGATGGTTGCTTTACATGGGGCCTTTTCCAGAGATCTCAGTCACCCTGGCCTTGTGTCTGCGGAGGGATGGCTCCTGTAATTAACCAGGAGAGAGAGTGAGCTTTGGCAGTGTTTCCAGTTAAATGAGAAGAACTGCCTTAATGCTTCACGATCAGAGAAAAGCCACTGAATTACCACGGTAATAATCACAGGCTAACAATCACTGAGGGCTTACTGTGTGTGGAAGAATCATTTTAAAGACTGTTTTTGTAGTTCAGTTCAGTTCAGTCGCTCAGTCGTGTCCGACTCTTTGCGACCCCATGAATCTCAGCACACCAGGCCTCCCTGTCCATCACCAACTCCAGGAGTTCACTCAGACTCACGTCCATCGAGTCAGTGATGCCATCCAGCCATCTCATCCTCGGTTGTCCCCTTTTCCTCCTGCCCCCAATCCCTCCCAGCATCAGAGTCTTTTCCCATGAGTCAACTCTTCGCATGAGGTGGCCAAAGTAGTAACCCATTTAGTTCCCTTGACATCGTCTTTCAGATGATGGAAGCAAAAGAGACAAGTTGAATAACTTTCAAAGGTCCACCAGAGAGACAGAAAAAGATCTGTACCCAGCGAGTCTTGTTCTAGTACAGCAGCCTCTAGCCTGTGCACACAGCTAGTAGCAAGNGTAACCCATTCAGTTCCCTTGACATCGTCTTTCAGATGATGGAAGCAAAAGAGACAAGTTGAATAACTTTCAAAGGTCCACCAGAGAGACAGAAAAAGATCTGTACCCAGCGAGTCTTGTTCTAGTACAGCAGCCTCTAGCCTGTGCACACAGCTAGTAGCAAGAAGAGAACTGTGACCTTGTTTGGTCGATAAGCCTCAGCATGGAGTGAAGGCACACCCATGTCCAGTCTTGGGGTAACATACCCAGAGTATCAGAAACCTCCCTAAAATGAGCAGCTGCCTGCCTCTGAGGTGAACTGACTCAACAGGAGATTTAAAAATGAGAGTGAATCTGATGAGTTTGAAATCTCTCTCATGCCATTTTTATTTACAGCCTATCCAGGGCAAGCAAGTGTGGGGATGTCTAAGATAGCAGATTTTCTCACAAGAAAAACCTGCCAACCTGATTAGCTGGAAGAGATTCTCTTGACTATTCAGCTGAGCAAAACTGAAGATGTTTTCTGAGTCCTAAAAGCAGCCACAATGGCCTCAATAGTCCTAGAAGGTAGAGGAAGATAATTATTGTTACCTGTGGCATTTAATGTATAAAATTAAAATATTCAACTAAAGATGTGATTTCATGTAGAAAAGTTCAGCTACGATGGATAGCATAGGCTGAAAATAAGACAGGTTATAGCTCAAAGTGCTTGTTTCCCATAGCAATCTATACCAAAATGTGCTATGATTTCCTTGTTTTATGTGGCTGCCTGTAAATCCAAAATCCTGTATTGTATTTATCTGGCAATTATCTGAGGTGAAGAGTACATAGAGATATGAAAGTATTATTAATAAATATATCTGGAATATTTGAATGATTTTGCATTTGTTTCCTAGTTTATAACTATTTTACTGTTCCAATTAAGTGCTAATGAGATGATTTTTCTACGCACAAGGGCAGAATAATCCAGGCGTAACAAATATGCTTTGTCTGCATGATTGCTAAACTCGAGGTCACTACTTAGCAGAAAACTTATTACTTCAAAGATGCTAAGGGGAATGATCAGCAAATTTCTCACAAATAACATGGGGAGACCTCACTAAATGACTTCAGTATGTGGGGACAACAGAAGGACTTACATCCATAGGAGAGAATTAAGTCCAGATCTCCTGCAATGTGGGAGACCTGGGTTTGATCCCTGGGTTGGGAAGATCCCTTGGAGAAGGGCAAGGCTTGCCCACTCCACTATTCTGACCTGGAGAATTGCATGGACTGTGTAGTCCATGGGGTTGCAAAGAATCAGACATGACTGAGTGACTTGCACTAGGAAAACAAGACTTTCACTAGGCTTAAAATTAAGGGGTATCATCTCTAGAGCATTTTAGGGAAGATCAAAAGTACCCCAAAGTCTTAGAATCTCCACTAATATATTCTTCTCTTCTCCCCACTCTTCAGCTGACATCAGAATAGAAATGTCATTCATTTGGAATGAACTGTTTAGTCACTCCCATGGGAGTTCTAAATATGAAGTACCAGGTGAATGACATCCAAATAGGGCACACTGCTTCCATCAAGCCACACTTGGTCTCCAACAAGACATTTGCTCAATCTAGATTTTCTTGGTCAGTTTATCTGTTCCTGGTGACTAAAACCTAGAAATAGCATTCCAAGGTACTTATTCCTAACGTGTCTGCTGTGTACTCAGTTGTGTCTCTTTGTGACCCCTGGGCTGTAGCCTGCCAGGCTCCTCTGTCCATGGAATTTTCCAGGCAAGAATCCTGGAACACCTTGCCATTTCTTTCTCTAGGGGGTCTTTGTGACCCAGGGATCAAACCTGTGTCTCCTGCTTTGGCAGGCAGATTCTTTACCACTAGTGACACCTGGGAACATCTGCTACCTAATAGGTTAAAAAGAACAAAGCATATCAGATTGGCATATATTTGTGATCCACCCCAAAATAATTTATAGAGATAAATTTCTGTCATAAAAATGTATCATGAAAATAAAAACAGAATGTATTTTGCATTTCACACAGGGAGAACAATGTAAATTAAAAGTGTTATCTCCCATTCCATTGAGAGAAATATTTACAAAAACTAGTGTTTTAATTTTTCATTTTATCTTTTCTAGTATGAAGAAACTGCTATAATGAACTCAACTATTAGCTTTAGTCAATAGTATGATGGCTCAGATGGTGAATAATCTGCCTGGAATGCAGGAAATCCAGGTTCGATCCTTGGATTGGGAAAACCCCCCGGAGAAAGCAATGGCTACCACTCCAGTATTCTTGCCTAGAAAATCCCATGGACAGAAGAGCTTGGTGGGCTACGTCCATGGGGTCACAAAGAGTTGGACACGAGTAAATGACTATCACTTTCATTTTTTCCACATTTGTTCACTGAAGACATTTTTATTCATTTTATTCTATGTGCCCTACATTTAAGGTAAAATGATGTAATGAACTCACCTATTGCTGAATGAGTATAACCAGGTTTTACCCAGTTTATTATATTTTACAACAACTTAAGTGATTCTGATCATTTGCTCAAGAGAGCAGCTCTTCTTGAGAGTTCTAAAGCCAGAGTTATAGTTATAATCAAAATAAGTTCAGTTCATAACTGATTCATATAGTTTCACTCAGGAAATGGCATTACAATCTCAAAAAAATTACCTAAAATAAACACAGAAATATGTTTCAAATACAGAATTAATTACATATGTATAGTGAAGCTATGGCTGCTGCTGCCAAGTTGCTTCAGTCGTGTCCGACTCTGTGCGAACCCATAGATGACAGCCCACCCAGCACCACTGTCCCTGGGATTCTCCAGGCAAGAACACTGGAGTGGGGTGCCACTGGAGAGCCTATATCAGTGGCATTTAAATATTTTGGAATTCTATTAATTGAACCGTTTCCATTACATTCATATCTCTGTATTTTAAATGGCAGTATGGCAATGGCAACCCACTCCAGTACTCTTGCCTGGAAAATCCCATGGACGGAGGAGCCTAGTAGGCTGCAGTCCATGGGGTCGCTAGGAGTCTGACACGACTGAGTGATTTCCCTTTCACTTGCATGCATTGGAGAAAGAAATGGCAACCCACTCCAGTGTTCTTGCCTGGAGAATCCCAGGGACAGGGGAGCCTGGTAGGCTGCCGTCTATGGGGTCACACAGAGTCGGACACGACTGAAGTGACTTAGCAGCTTAGCAGCAACATGAATATGCAAAATCAATTTTTTAATATCTATCACTATATACATTTAAAGTGTCTATTTTCAGAAAGAAATTGTGTATCCATTTAGTCTAATATCATTTAAATTCTGATTCAACTCAAATTTAAATTTTATAAAAAAGTAGATTCTTAAAAGTAAAACATAAAACATCTTTGCACAATCCAACTTAAATACACAGTCTATAATTTACTATCCATTGTCCCAATAATAGTCACTACATTCTAATTTTTCATCATTTATTCTATTATTTAGAAACACTTTTTGGTTATATTCCTCTTATTAAAATATGTGTGAAAATAACTGTTGAACACTATAGCTTTTTCTCTAATACAAGAAAAATGGTTACTTTTCCTAACTGTTGTTAATGAATATGTTCTCTTCAACTAAAATTGCATGGCATTTGCTATTCTTCAGTCTGTTTTACAATATTTCAAGCAATGCCACAAAATGGAGACACTAATAACACATACCAAGGATTAGAAAAATTAACTTTCAAAAATATCCTTATTGTGTCATTAAAAATAGATTTCCGATTTCTAATAAAATGAAAAGGTATTACAACAGCCATAAAATGGCAGGGTAAAGACCCAAAATAAATAGCTCAAATTGAAGCAACAAAGTCAATCAATACCTTTAAAAAATCATGCACCTTGGATAATTATGTAGAACACATAAAATTACATAAAAACTTACACAAAAAATTATATTCACACAACATGTTGGAGGGAATTTTCATGGTTCCAGTTAATCAATTAAAATGTCCTTATTTTAAAGGTGCTACACATAAGCCTTTACATTAGAAATTTAAATTCCTGGCCTGTAACCTACATTTATGATGATGCTGTGAACGGCATTACGAAACTCCATACTTTCGTCTGCTTCCTACTACTCCAGTGAGGACTTTAACTGAAGATGTCTTCTTTGATAAAAGATTAACTTTGCTGAATCATTTCTTTTATAGCACTCTCTCTTTACTTTTGGGAAAGGATATTCTGCAGACATACTGTACTCCAAACTAAAACATTAACTCTTCCGTGATTAACATTGAGTCATTTTAATTTCTGTTTCTTTGTTCCCATCATTTCCATTCATAAATATCCTCTCTTAAATTCAAATATAATGTATCCTCATGACTCACTCATGACTACCTCTCTGCTGGTCTTCCCACTGAAATGCTTGTTAATACACGTAGCTCACATTCACTTAGTACATAATGATATGCAGCTCGTCAATTACTTCCAGCTCTTTCCTGACTCGTTTTCTTACATGTATGCAACTTTCCTCATAACCCTGTGGGAAACTCCTTTAAACAACTAAGTATTAACTAACTTTGAGATTCTAAGGAATCATTCATTCAACATAACTTTTCAGTCAGAGAGAATCCATGACATAGTACTCAAAATATAATAATCATATTCAAAATAAGCTATTATTGCTAATTCTATTGAATAAAAAGGAATTCTTAAAAAAAAAAAAAGCTAGCATATTAAAAAACTAGGACCGTAGATTTGGGGAGCTAAAAGGTATTGGTGATAGTTATAAATATCGGTAATGAATGAGGAGTCCATAGGAAGCTATGATGGCTGTTTATATCCAAATTATTTAACAACTTATAGACCTTAGACATATTAATACATCTTTTGTTACTTGAACATTATTGACTAGAGTGTTTCAATATTCATCTAGATAACAAATTACTTGCCACAGACCTTTGTTTCTGTAAAAATTCCCCCAGTCAATAATCTTANAGAATAAGGAGGTGCTTATCAAAACAGCTTTGGACCTATTCATTGCTTCAACTCTGAACCATAGTGTTTGGGGAAAAGAAGGACAGAAAGTGCCATTTCTTAGAAGAATTTGAAGGAGAGTTGTCAGTTACCTGCTTTTAGCATTAGAGGATTTTTAATATGACTCTTGTGAAACATAAAATCTTGAACAGAGTGTTTCCCAGTGGGTTTGCCAGGATAAATCATCTGCAAGCCTACCTCTAGACAACTAAATTAGTTAACCTATTGAATGGAGTTGCTTACTGTTATCCATCTGGATGACATCAAGTGCCAAAAATAATGATTTCAGTTTGGGCATAATTTATATTTAGGTCTTTATCATCTGAAAGAAACTGGCCAAGAATCTTAGTTCAATCTTTTAAGTCAGTACTGCAATATAACATTAAGACCATTAATATTAGCCTCAGGAGAATGTGTGATTGCCTGCTCACTCTGGTAGGGGAATAACCAGTTATCTAGAATCTNCAGTTTGGGCATAATTTATATTTAGGTCTTTATCATCTGAAAGAAACTGGCCAAGAATCTTAGTTCAATCTTTTAAGTCAGTACTGCAATATAACATTAAGACCATTAATATTAGCCTCAGGAGAATGTGTGATTGCCTGCTCACTCTGGTAGGGGAATAACCAGTTATCTAGAATCTTATAAATCATGACTCCTTATTCCCACTTAGTATCATTCCCATTGAATTTTTTTTTTTCCTGTAAAGATATTTACTCCTGATTGCTCTGATCCTCCTGGGTGTACTTTTGATAATTTTGCTTTTTCATGGTGCTTGTCAACTTGGAAATTGAGCACCACCAGGTGCAGTTCTGAGTAAACTAATGAGATGAGGTTCCAGTCCATAAAGTAAGGGGTCCTCTGAGTTTGGAGCCAATTCCCATATAAGTTAATTTATCTTTTATGCTCTAATAATATTTTCTACAATTCTTTCCCCCAGTGGCAATCATGTCAGACTCTTCCTGTGTACAATGCCCTCACTATCCCATCAGATTTTAAGTACCTTGAGGGTGGGAAGCCCATGTCATTCTTCCTTGTATACCAAAACATCATCCAATGGAGGCACAGACACAAACTTGATGAATAAATTAATGTCACAAGATAAAGTTAATCTAAACAACATCTACACTGATCAAAAAAGACAGGTGATTGTCTATTATGAGCAACAGTAGAAAAGTAGAACTGTAAGGATTAGCTGTGCTTCAGAATCTCACACAGAGGCCTTAGCCTAGAGTTTATACCTAAAATCTGACTCAGTCTTGTAGAAGCTTCCAGCCATTCACTGGGCATAGGACGATCCACTGTCTAGTCCGAGATGGAAAGGGCAGAAACTGGAGAGAAAGATGTAGAGAGATGATATATGCAATTATATTTAAGATATTTCCAATATTTCCTCACTATAATTTTCCCTCAGTTGTTCCCCAAATGGGAACAAAATAGACCATTAGAAGTATATTTGTCACGTGACAGGTATAAGTATAGATTAAGGAATTTGAAATACTTAGCTTGATAGTCGAGGTGATGATCACAAACAAACAAACAAAAAAATCTTTTCATGAGAAACTCTCCATATCGTGAACTTCCCAACCATTGTTTCTACCCTCTACTCCAGATTTCAGCAGCCTTTCATATCAAATTAGAAAACAAACTGACCCAAAATAAACAGCTCAAACTGAAGCAGAAACCAGAAGTGTGAAACCAGAGGGAAACCCTAATACGCTAATGTTTCCTACCTGCTGTATATCCCACGGTCATTGTCAAGAGTCAAGTGGTTGACTGGCTGGGAGTGATGGATCTGGGATCAATATAATACCATACACTTCAGGGAGAGGTTGCAATTACTGCCTTGGCGAGCACTCTAGCCTAATTTCAATATTAAGTCAATGCTCTAAATGCCTGGATTTTGATCGGTGTTACACTAGCTCAAATGAGAAAAGATATTTTAAGCTGATTCTTAAGACAGGTTAATGTGTATATATGAGGTTGGCTGCTATTAAAGATGTAAAAACTGAGGAAGTAAGGTAGCCAGCTCTAAAACCACTTTTCATGAGACACTATTTATAGGATGCAAATGAAGTGATGTAAAGCATCTCAGATGGACCAAGCACTATTTTGTCATTTTCGTCTCAATCTATCCCACGATGTGTAAACGGGCTGTAATTATACCTCTTAAAAGCCTACTTATCGGACAATGCAAGAGAAATCATATACTGTAACACTGGTTGTAGAAAATAAACTGTCTCAATGATGTTGGGAGTAGTTATAATAATGAAACTTTCTTTCTCCTCAATACCCCCCTTGGAGTTCTAAAGACCCTGAAGGACCTGTTAATCTTGTTAAGATGCTAATTTGACATGGCTGTCTAGATCACTAGGGCCTCCTACATAGTCACAAATAGTTTAAAATAAGAGGAATCATGCTAACAATAAAAATGCTTCAAGCCTCTATATGCATTCTTATCAGAAAAACGCTGAGTTATGTTTTAAGAAGTTTTATTTTCAGCAAAATCGTCAGTTGCATTCTAATGAATGTCGTGCTCAACACTTTCTGCTTCTTCAGATGAGTTTTCCTAACATTTTAAGTAAAAGTAGATGTGAATCGAGCCACTGTAAATATTCTTACTGACAAAGGCCAGAATGCCCTATTTCCTGAAAATAGGACAGGTATTTTAACTGAAAGAAAATATCTTGATTTGTAAATAAAGTTTTAGAAAACACATCATTTGATCTAAGTTTTATGTTGGGGGAAAATAAAAATAAATCCTGCATACCTATTTGTTTATAAATACCATTTTGGTAATTTCATAGGAATGAACATAAAGTATTTGTGGGGCTTTTTAAAGCTTGAAGTTAAGTTGCTCAGTCATGTCTGACTCTTTGCAACCCCATGGGCTGTAGCCCACTAGGCTTCTCCGTCCATAGGATTCTCCAAGCAAGAATCCTGGAGTAGGTTGTCATTTCCTTCTCCAGGGGACCTTCCCGACCCAGGGATCGAACCCAGGTCTCCCGCATTAGAGGCAGACGCTTTAACCTCTGAGCCACCAGAAAAGCTTAAGGTTTATTAAAGTATTTAATAAAATTCACTGAGATAATTTTAGTTAATGTTAAGATGCACACTGTAGAATAGGAAGAACATGGACTTTTGCTTCAGACAAAGTGAGATATAGATAGTCTCCACCACTTACCAGTCCAGGTGTCTTTGGTAAATTGAATATCTGAGCTCCACACTTAACTAAAAATTCCAATTGTTAGCTAAAGAAATATTGTGAGAACTGAATGGCTAATACAAACAAGTTACCTAACAGTCCCCATGGCTCATTAGGCTCTCAATGAATAGCGTATATAACACTGCTACTAGAAAGGTGAAGATAGTCAGAGAAAAGGATGATACAAAAATTGAGGTTTTCTTTTGAATAGTCAAATTTTAGCTTATACTAGATTGAAACAAAGTTAAAATATAGATGATTTCATTTATGTATTGATGACTAACAATGTTAGCTGTCTCAGCACTCTGGTTAATGCTAATCATCTAAACGAAAAACTAAAATGTTGTTACGTTATAGCCTACTTTCAAACCTACCTTTTCCCCAAAAAAATCCAGAGTAGGACACTTGGAACACTTTTGTCAGGCTGGTGAAATGAAGAATGCCACATGAGGAAATATGAATAGATCTGGGATTGGTTTAGTGGATGTGTATGTGGACATATCTCCTGGCAAGAAAGGCTTTTAGGAGGTGATTGTCAGATTTCATTTTCTTGGACTCCAAATCAAGGCAGATGGTGACTACAGCCATGAAATTAAAAGATGCTTGTTCCTTGGAAGAAAAGCTATGACGACAAGCCTAGACAGTCTATTAAAAAGCAGAGACATCTCTTTGCCGACAAAGGTCCCTATTGTCAAAGGCATGGTTTTTCCAGTAGTCATGTATGGATGTGAGAGTTGGACCATAAAGAAGGCTGAGTGCTGAAGAATTGATGCATTCAAATTGGTGGTCTTGGAGAAGACTCTTAAGAGTCTCTTGGACTGCCAGGAGATCCAACCAGTCCATCCTAAAGGAAATCAACCCCGAATATTCACTGGAAGGACTGATGCTAAAGCTGAAGCTCCATTACTCTGGCCACCTAATGTGAAAAGCTGACTTATTGAAAAAGACTTCGATTGTGGAAAAGATAGAGGGCAAGAGGAAAAGAAGGTGACAGTGGATGAGATGGCTAGAAGGCAGCATTGACTCAATGGACATGGAGTGTGAGTAAAGTCAGGGAGTTAGTGAAGGACAGGGAAGTCTGGTATACTTCAGTTCATTGGGTCTCAGAGAATAGGACACAGCCTAGCAGCTGAACAAGGTTGATGATCCCTGATGGTCACAGAAATAGCCTGAGCTAAATCTAAGGAAGTTACTATAGTATCCAGGAGATCATTTTTGTTCTGAATGAGTTGGAGATTGACAGATATGAAACAAGAAGAAGACGACCTTAGGTACTGAACATTCCTCACTCAGGAAACACTAAGGAAGTGGACCACCAAGTGCAGGGAGTGGTGACCACAGTATATGCAGGTGTTAAGAAGGGAAGTTTGACATAGCTGAATGGCTAACTCTTGAGTTTTGTTGCATTGGACTTCCTTGTCTTACTGCACTGCAGAACCTTAGGTGCATGAATCAAGACCTTGTAGATCAACAATCCAACATGTGAAAGAGAGCAAAAAATACTTGGTATTCAAGTAAGAAAAATTACCACGAATTTACAGAATTGGAAATTTCCCTGACTCTTGTCAAGGGAGCAACTGAAAGGTAAACTAATGTCCTGAAAATAACAAGGGGCAATTACACCATCAACTGAAGCTCCCTCCCAAGGAGTCATCTCTAGGTCATAGCTGACGTCATTTCCTTCTGTACCATACTTTCTAGAGCTTCTCACATTCAGCTTTTATTTCATCTGGGTGAGTGAAACGATGCTGTCTTCCAGACATCCATTCATAAGAGCTCTAACCACCAGTAACCATGGTACTCTCAGGCCGTGGGTATTTGTCCAGTTACTCTCAAAACTAGGCAAGAAAGAAGAGTTGCTGGATAAATCACCTTTATGTGAGGGGAGGAAGGTGAAACATCCCATCATGATCACATAGTATAAAAGCATCCCTGTGCCCTCCTGACACTTAGTGACAACCGCCCCTGCCAGGAAGGTGACTTCCCTGTTGTCCGCTGGTCTCTTGGGGTAAGATCCAGTGAGTCTGAGCAGCAGTACCGCTTAAACTCTAAGGACCCTTGCTGTGTTTCTGGTTCTCTATAAAGATCAGAAAACCTGCAGAGCCCAGTGCTGGATGGGCAGTAAGAACAGTTAACCCAGGTGAGTCCCTGGAGGGAATAAGTAGAACCCACTTCTACTTTGATCACTGACCCCAAGGCCTATGTATTTACATGTGGGGTGTTGTCNCAGTGAGTCTGAGCAGCAGTACCGCTTAAACTCTAAGGACCCTTGCTGTGTTTCTGGTTCTCTATAAAGATCAGAAAACCTGCAGAGCCCAGTGCTGGATGGGCAGTAAGAACAGTTAACCCAGGTGAGTCCCTGGAGGGAATAAATAGAACCCACTTCTACTTTGATCACTGACCCCAAGGCCTATGTATTTACATGTGGGATGTTGTCTCAGCTGGGCACCTCCACTGTGCCATTTGTGAGCTGTTTCACCACTTTTCAAAATGATAACCCATGGGCGGCATATCTGTGGCCAGAATGGAAGATTCAGTTATACTGTGCCCATAAGAAGCCCCTTCTTTAAAGATGAAGTCTATTTTAAGTTTTCAATATGTAAAGTTAAGCATGTTATTTAAACATGATCTTGAAATAGTAGTGGTTCATGAGCAGGTAGAAACAGTCATGTTAATAAAAGGTTTCAGATGAAAAGTTGTCTTTGTTTAAAGGACGATTTTAGCCATTGGTATCCTGAGGTAATAATCCTATTTGGCTCAAATATTAACTTCTGTATAAGCCAACTTTCATTGTACTTACAGCTTTTCCACTGGTTTCCTCCATCTAATTTATTAGTTTTGTTAAGTGAGTATATAGTGCAAGCAGATAAGGAAATTAACAAAATTGGGATCGGGTTAAAATAAATAAAAGAGTGAATGCTGCGTGTAATTTGAAGCTAATCCATTTTCATAGTGTTTAAAAGTTGAAATATTAATTTTCTCTGTTGTTAAATATTTACCATGTAACTGAAAATGAAATTATTGAGTAGAAAATAATTAAATGGGTAAAGCAAATCAACTATGCACAGAACTTATCATTAGTCATTTAGAATATATTTTAATTGTTTTTATCATAAGACCTTTTATACAGTATTTGAACACACGCCAGGCCCCTTTGACTCATATTATCAGAGTAGGTGTAGGATGTTCATATGTTAACCATCTTGTCAGCACACATTCAATTTCCTCTAACATTAAGCCTGATTTTTGATACTATTAGTTTCTCTACAATTTACAGGATTTTTCAGAGTTGTTTAAAAATGTATTTTAAAACGAGCTCTATAGGAAAAAAATACTGTTCAGGCAATACAGGGTTGATTTCTTGCTTTTTTAAATTGCCGGCTTATATTTTGTTTCAAACATACTGCTATTTGATCAAATCAGATTGCTTATACTTTAAAGTTTGTCATTACAATGAATTAGCATGCCGAAATTAATGTATTTGAGACAATTACTATAAGAAACAAATGTCTGGTAAACCCGAGCTATATTACTCTTCTTTATCATTCAAACAATGTAGATTATTTAAAAATTAAAACAAATGCTCATTTTATTGGGGTTTTTAAATCAAGCACCATTTCACTCACATGGTTTGATTCATGCTATATCGACAAAGCTAAGCATTTTGACTCTTTAAGGCACATCAGAAACATATCACCAAGTCATGTAATTGCCATGAGACTTTGCTTTCCTTTAACAGCAAATATGTCACTACTCTTCCTTGAAAGTCTCTAAAGATTCAGATACAAAAATACTAAGTAGCAGCATTATAAAAATCCATATTAATTTTGATTTCATCTCACTGAAGAAAGTGAGCCCAGAAAAATGACCAGAATCCACAAAACTTGAGTTGTTTTTACACTCAAACCTATCTGAAACACAAAATTTAGCTTGAAAACAGTAGTACTCCCTATGTGACATTATAACTCTAATACTTTGCAAAGTACAAAATGAATGTGCTCAAGTATTATTTTCTCATAATAAAAGAATCTTTAAAATATTACTGAAGAGAGGGAAAATTTCTTTATTGAGCAGACCAGAGATTAAACATGTAATGCTCTCTACAACAGATCACTCTTTTAATATATAGAAATACAAATTTTCTAAAAAGGAGTTAGCAATATAGAGCTGATGTGCAAATGTTATTTTTTACTTTTACAATTTAATATATACACCAACAGAAAAACATGGGGTCTTTACCACAGTGAGTGCAGACCTCACGTTGCTCGTAACTGACAAGTGATTTTGGATGAAATTATAAACTTACAAGAAGTTTTTTAAGCAAAACACAGAAAGAACCAAACATTTGCAGCCAAGTAAACCACGCTGGTTTTACTTGTGTGAGGGCTCCAAGAGATTAGTTGCTCAAAACTGGGATCTTTTTACTGGGATTTTAATATTATGAAGTCACTGTGTAAGTAAGGTGGAAAACTGCTCTTTTTATCCCTTTCAAACTTAAGACACAATTTCAACCTTTAGATTCATGAGTATTAACTCAGTTAAGGATAAAGGTGTCACTGATCAAAATGTTCTACGTTTAGGCTCTGCCTGTCTTTAACTAATAGGCCAGGATCAAACCTGGGTCTCCCACATTGCAGACAGATTCTTTCCTGTCTGAGCCATCATGGAAGCACCAAGTATTATCACTCAGTTGTGTGTGACTCTTTGTGACCTCATGGACTGTGTCCACCAGGCTCCTCTGTCCATGGAATTTTCCAGGCAGAATACCGAGGTGGAGAGCCGTTCCCTTTCTCCAGGGGATCTTCCTGAGCCAGGAATCAAACCCGAGTTTCCTGCATTGCAGGCAGATTCTTTACCATCTAAGCTAGCAGGGAAGCCCAACTACTAGGCACTCAGCTTCTAATCATGAGCATATACGGCACTTCCAAAGTCTGTGTACAGAAAGGGAATAGCAACTCTAGCTGACAGTATGTTTGACCTTGCAATCTTCTAGGTACTTTTCAAGCAGGTTTACCCTACTTCTCTGCAGTGTCCAATACTTAATCTCAAGGAGCCAGGTGATAAAAGCTGGCATTTTGAGCTTTTATGCACAAAATACTGAAACTATTCTGATGTTCTAAGAAAAGCCAAGGAGCTGAGTAGAACTGAGCTTTCAGTCAGATATATATGGACCAATAACTAGGCACCTGAAGAATTCTAATGTGAAACCTTACCCTAAATTGCCTTCTTCAGTGTAGAAAACTCTGCACCTATTAATTAGATTTCCCCACTTCATTCTTAACTGCTCTTTAAGAACGACCAAAATTGGAAGAGTGCCTTACCTTCTCTCGCAGTCACTTGAAGCTGAAACAAACTGTGTTTATTTTTTCCAATGAGTCCATTGCGGCAGCACAGAATGCTCCGCACCTCTGACCCCTGACTGCCTCTCCACCTTCACCTCCTGCCCATCTCACTGTCACTAACTAAGCAGACACACCAACAACCCCTCCAGTGACACCAACCCTTCTCGCCACTCAGGGCCTCTGCTTCTTTCTTTGCTGTCCTGCCAGGAAATCTCTCTCCCCAGATCTTCAGGCTGTTTCTCAAATTCCAGTTCTTAGGAAATGTCAATTCCTTGGGGACCTTCTCTAATCACCCATCTAAAGCCTGCTGGACTCTATTTCAGGACAACCAATTAGTACTTCCACTGTGGTATTTTTTATTGACTTTGTTTATGTCCCATCTCCCTGAATATAAGCTCCATGGGGTAAACAAACACAAACAAACCACACGCTTGTCTTGTTCACATTTGATTTCAGGAGTCGATGTTTTCTGCAAATGTTAAGGGCATGCAGGTGTCTGGTAATCAGCAGAACAGACACACTCGTTGGCCCTGGAAGTTCACTGTCTAATGAGGCTGGGGTTGGCAAGGATGGGTGATGGGGCCTCCAGGAAATACAACCTGAAAGAGGGAGGTACTCTTTGAACACATCTTTATTAATTGGATATGTACGCTTTTCTATTTCTATATTACTATTCAATTTAGCTATTACCAAGACATTAGTGATAAATTTTCCCTGGAAAGAAAAATGCATTTTCTTAAATAGCTCTTGATTATACATCATGCTTTATAATGCTGAGGTGAATTTATAAGCAAACAGAAGGATTTTATAAGTGGGTATATAAATCAGGATTTTTAAAAACTTCAATGTACATAGAATTACCTGAAAGGATTCTTAAAACAGGACTCCAAGTCCTGCCCTCACAGTTTGATTCTGATCTCTCTCTCTCATCTGCCTACACTCTACAGCTAAACATGAGTTATTTTTCCAGCTTACCCCAATATTTAGAGTAAGCATGTGACTGAGTTCTGTTCAAAGAGACAGGGGTTGTGTGCTGGGCACAGCTAGTGGGTTCTTCCTCTAGCCTGCCCCTTAGTAACTGCCCCTGCCTTCTATTCCTTTGTGCTGGAGAATGTGATCGGGATCCCTGCAGCTACGTTGCAATCAGGAGGCAACAAACACTGAAATGACCAGCTAGTGGTTAATGATGGCTACGAGCAAGAGCTCCAATCCATACGATAGCCCAAGAAGCTCAGACAATGCTATTTATAGGGTTCCTACAAAATTCGGTGGAAAAATGAGGTTTCTAGTGTTCAAGACAGTTTTTCCCCCTATTACTTGCAAGTGAACACATTTCTGACTGATACAAATGTCCAATGATAGATTTTGAACCTAGCATATGAGTAGTAGATAAAGTACCTGAGGACATTACGAGTATATATAAAGGCTAAGTACCAAGATGTTGACAAAGAAAACTGAACCATCATCTCCTTTGTCAAGGAGAGAGAATTATTCTCCCAATTTCTAAATGGACAGAACACTGGTGTGATGGAGTGTGTGTCTCCCTGATCGGATGAGGTAAATTTAACCTTTATGTTTTCAATTAGAGACCAGTCAGTTCATTCTTTGACAGTTTCTTATGGGAACTTAAATTCTTAAATGCTACTGCCTTTTAGCTTCACAATGAAGGAATTTATCAGAGAATTTTAAAGTCAATATAAAAGTAGTGTTCATTAACTACTCTGATTTCCTGGTTCTCCCCAACCCTACTAATATACACAACATGACGATGAAAATATGAGTTAGATTGGTAATTAAATGATCCCTCAATTTCCAATATTCAAAATTCATTTAAAAATGACTCAATAGCTAAATACACAAACGTAACTGAAGTATGTGTATTCGTGCAGCATATTAAATACAATACAGTGTACTAAATACATGAAAGCAATTATCATGGAAGAATATCAGCTATGTAGTTCACCTTGNTATACACAACATGACGATGAAAATATGAGTTAGATTGGTAATTAAATGATCCCTCAATTTCCAATATTCAAAATTCATTTAAAAATGACTCAATAGCTAAATACACAAACGTAACTGAAGTATGTGTATTCGTGCAGCATATTAAATACAATACAGTGTACTAAATACATGAAAGCAATTATCATGGAAGAATATCAGCTATGTAGTTCACCTTGTGGCCAGGATTTAAAAAAAAACAAAACAAAAAATTAAAATATAAGATAGAGATGTTAAAGTAGAGAAAACTTTGTTTTTTTTCATAAACACTAAGTTCTCTGGTAGACTTACTCTCCATAATGAATGATTTGAACTCTTCAGGTATAAAGCACAAAGGGGGACTGCCATGATAGCAGTTTGGTGGCTCAGACATCAATCTATATCCTTAGGGGGATGTAAAGAGACAAAAACGCTTTCTTTAAATAAGATGAAAACTTTAAAATAAATGCATTGTGAAACTGCCACAGGCAAATTTCAACACTAAATCTGAGATCAAAGTAAATAATAATCAAGTTATAGTTATAACATTAATTTCCCTGTAATGCAACGATGAGACACATTTCCAGCATAACATGAAAAAAAAATGATGAGTTACTTAGGATGGAGTGACTTAAAGGGAAAGGAAATGGATCGTGAGTCAACCGTTCATAGTAGTCAGAGAAACAAAGAGTTGGATGAAGCTGCAATATTTCAACTTGAGGAAACAATTATACTGAGGAACTGCCTCAAATTAATGTATTTTAAGTTGTTAGTATTTACTTTGGTGTCCAAGCGTTTCCTACAAAGTGACACGTTCTTTGGCAATGTCAGAGTGTAGAATATGTTAATAATTTCTTGAGTATCAGATAATTTTTCTATTCTAATACTGATTACTTTTTGGTCTCTCTATACTTTATTACCCATACTTATTACTGCAAAGTAATAAGAAAAATTCAGAAGGCCCTTATATTACAAGAGATATGAATTCCAAAATACTATCTGAATAACCTCAACATTAAAAAAAAAAAAAAAAAAAGCACTCCTAAGCTATGTTACCTGCACACACAAGATTGTTTCACTTTCTGAAGGTCTGTTTAAAATCTGACTTCCTGTTTCAACATGATTTGGGGAAGTTTTCCCGAGTAAGATTTAAGATTGCCATTTGGAGGGGTTTCCTTTCAAAAGAAATTCATATGGCCACCTCTGCCCTCTAGTCACGCCATCATAGCAGGGTCCTGAAGCTGGATTGGGACTGTAAGGGCGCCCTCACTGTTCTGAGGTCTCCCTTGCACCAAGTCTCAGTATTTTAAGAAATGGCAGCCTCAGGTGTAGAGACAAACTCACTAGGCTTTTCTTTGTAATTCTGACTTTTTAGCTCCTTTAGCTTTTCATTTATTCCCCAAATGTTAATCTATGCTATTGCAAGAAAATGAAGCCATTAACTTCTTCCACATAATTTCTAGTCACAGTGTCCCCAGATCAGCACAAGTGCATTTGCTTATATCTATCTTTACATTTTATTCCTTTTGCCTTCACGGAAAGGGCTTTACACTCACAGGAAAAGATCTAGAAACTGGAAAATGGAAATAAAAATAAAGCACAGGTATACAGCCGTTAGAACACCAGCATTAGTTGATGCCATGTGCAATTAAGACACGCAGTGAGATGAGAATTCAGTCTATTATAAAATGAGAAGTTCAAATTCAATTTTAAGGGTAAAGCTAATAATACCTCTAACTTTCTTTTGAAGAAATCCTCACTTGGGTTTAAAATGAGGTTAACCAAAAAATTCTAGATCATATGAATACTATATTTTTTAAAGATGTGACCAAAAAAAAAAGTACCTTCATCTGTGATTCATCTTCACTTTCATTTTAATCTGTGTAAGTAGTATATAGATTTTCCTAGCTTGATTTCAGAGATCACTGCCTACGGCTTATGGATATATATGTCAGTGATTCTAAGGTTTGGGTTCCTTAACAATATGAAACCAGAGGTGGGGAAGAAGAAAACCATTAAGGAGAAGGGTTACGGGGGAGGGACGAGGCGGTGGGGAGGCAAAGCCATTAACAGCGCTGAGAGAGATGATGTGACCAATCAGGTCACAGCGATGCAACCGGTACCAAAGAATCAATTTCAGATTTATTATCTTGCTGGCTTTATGCTGAATCTTTAATTAAAGTCGTAATTTCCCAAGTTTAAAGTGATGGTGTGCTAGATTTGGGTTTTCATTATGGCTCCAAGTCGAAATACTGCTTGTGTTCCTAGTAATAAATACCCTGCAATAATTCATTAGGAACAAGCCATGTGAGAGGCAGAAAGTGGTCCAAACTGGGTTGTGAAGATGGCTGACCACCTTCTCACCACCTAGGAAGACAGCTCCCAAATCTTCTCAGGCACATAATCCCTCCTTTTGCTAAATTCTACAATATCTCTTAGTACTTTCATTGCATATAGTTCTTTCTCCCATTGAACCCAACATCTTAGAACTTTGCACTGATTTCCTTATAGTCTCCCACCACTTCAAAACAGTATGGTATTAAGTGTATTTTCTCTTCATGTGATCAAGAAAAGATATGTGAAATGGGCATAGCAGATGATAAACATTAAATACAGAAAATATACATTTTAAAAGGTTATTCACTGCTAAAATTTCTTTGATAATGTCTCATTTTAGCACGCAGATCACTTAAAACATTCAAGAAAACCTTCATCCAAAGGGGCAGTGTACTAGGCAAGCCTGCAGTATCTAGAATAAGACAGCTTGGGTATGAATCCTGCTCACCTATCTGGGACCTTGAGCAAAGCATTTAACTTTTTTCAAGTCTTCCTTTCCTCATCTGTATATGAGGGGTGTCAACATTAACTCCCTCATAATTAGTTCACAACTATTTAAAGAACTTAGTAGCACCTGGCACATAACTGGTTAAGATTATAGTTTGTTTTAATTATTAAAAACAAAGAACACTATATTACTCAAATGTTCTTCTTGGCTTATGAATATTGATTTAGATATTCTGAACTATATTCATGTGATTAATATAGTCATTCATACTAAAATATCGAGAATTAGGGCTCTTTTATTGAACAGCATTATGGAGAAATGTTGTAAAGTAAGACTCTACTTAGTTTAAATTCATCTTTGATCATTTTAGAACGCATCTGAGCTATAAGGTGAGAACCATTATAGGAGAGGTTTACACATGAGGTCAAGCTGTGAGGCTAATTCTATCTTTACTGCTTTCTTACTTTTATCTTTCCAGATTTGTCTTGCCAACCCTTTTCAAGCCCTGTTACAGAGGTGTCCGAAGAACAAACAGCCCTGAGCTAAAAATTTAGATAACAAACCTGGGCCATTTGTTCAACTTTTCTCAAATTCCTCGTTTGCAAAATTGAGTGCTAGGATTGATGATGCTGAAGTTCCTTCCAGGTCAAATAGGTGATAATTCTGTTCCATTAACATACACTATTTTTCCAGAAGACCTTCAAATTTTATATCAAATTTCCATTTTGATTAAGGAGTGAAAATTTAACAGGTTGGGGATTCTCATTTTTTTTTTTTTTTAAAATCAACTCTTAGGCAGATTCCACAACTTTTCTATTTTTTTTTTTTTAATTATTAAAACCAGTCTAAAGATTCAGTCTCAGCTTCAATATAAATTCCATCTCCTCGCCTATAGTTACCAGAGCTTTGACTGGAAGTTCAAGTGACCTCAGCGGGCATGGGGAGATACATTAATTTACTCTTTGATTCCTCTGTCCACCTCTGCCCTTGGAGCAGGAGAGAAGAGGGTTTCTTTGGTCTGGGATTGAGTTAACCACCCCTGTGCATCTTCTCTCAAAGCCTAGATCAGAGAGCACTGGGGACAAGAGAGGCAATGGAGGATGTGTGGGTGGGAGGGGAGTATGCAGGTGTTTTTAAGTTAATTTATCCATCTTTCCCTAGCTTGCTTAGTTTCCATCTATTGTTGGTTGCTTTCTTGACAATGTAACATCTTAAGTGTGTGTGTGTGTTGCTTTCTTGACAATGTAACATCTTAAGTGTGTGTGTGTGTGTGTGTGTGTGTGTGTGTGTGTGTATGTGTGTGTGTGTGTCTACAGGTCATATCTGACTCTGCAATTCCATGGATTCTAGCCTACCAGGCTTCTCTGTTCATGGAATTTTCCAGGCAAGAATCCTGGGGTGGCTTGCCATGCCCTCCTCCAGGGGAATCTTCCCAACTCAGGGATCAAAACTGTGTCTCTTTCATCTCCTGCCTTGGCAAGCAGATTCTTTACTACTAGAACTACCTGGGAAGCCCTAATCTTCCTGCAGAAACAAACAAAAAAACTAAAATATTTCAATAAGCCAAATCACAATGAAGAGTTAACACATAATATCTATATAGTAAAATAACCTCTATTCTAAGGAAAAAAGCAATTAACGAAATCCTTAACTTTTTTTTTTTTTTCTGTTACAAGTTTACTCAGCACCAGAAAGTTTTGGCCAAACGGAAAAAAAGAAACATTTCCTTTCTGATCAAGCATCTTAGCATTGACTCTGAGCATTCAAATACCTTTAAATTTCATATTTCTCCCTTTTTTGATGATTCACAATTTTTCAAAAGACAATAACCTAATCAACAGTATCAGCAGTGATGACTCGTGGTTTTATAGAAGGGATTTCAATTATTTCAAAGATATGTGTTGTAAAATTAGACTGGTAAAATGTATTGTGTCTGAATTTGTTTTCCAAAAGGTGATTTTTTTTCTTCTTTGAGATAGTTCTTAAGAGTATTTTCTCAAAGTGGCTTTTCAGAAATGTTTTAGGGGTTGCGTTTTAAGTTTGCCCAGAAGAGCAAGATTTCTATACTAAACATGGGAGATTTAGAGCTCATGAACAAACGGCAGTATTATTCTTAGGCAGTTCTATTGTATTTTAACTTGCTTTTCTTAGCCTTATACAGATCCTGGTGTTTTGACTGCTGAAATGCATCATAGACAACTCCCTCCTCTCCCCCACACCCCAACCCCCC
>SJYA01003270.1:4132167-4190708 GCA_006410615.1 Neotragus moschatus
GCTTTATCTGAAAACAAATTAACGTCATCTACGGTTAGTTACTGATCCTGTGCAGCTATGCTGTTTCATACAGTTCATTGACAGTGAAACATCAGGCGCACATTTGCTGGTTTCTGTGGCCAAGGCCATGAGTGGCCCAAGGCGGCCATGAGGTGTGAGGGATTGGGAAGGAACAACAAATAGGCTCACACAGCATTTGGTGACACTGTCCCACTCCTATCTTCACGCAGGCAGGTTGTCAGACGTCCTAGCCTATTTTCCTCCCTCAACCATATGATCCAAATTCCAAAATCTCTTTGAGCTGTACACGTAGAAAAGTTGTAACAACTGTATTATTAGACTCTTCATTTGAACCTGAGATTATGAGCTTTTTCTATTTTTATTTTACTTTGCAATACTGTATTGGTTTTGTGATACATCAACATGAGTCCACCATGGGTGTACACGTGTGAAATTCCAACCCAACTTTAATGTTCTAGTGTAATCTGCAACATGGGCTTTATATATTTTGAGTCCACTGGGCAGGGCAGATTGTCTACAGTTGTCTATGCACACTGTCTGATATATTTCAGTCTTTAATAAACATAGAAGGAAAAACAATGAAATGCTAAGGGAAGCCTTTCAAGATTTTTCAAAAAATCACATTTATATTTATATTTGCTCTCAAATCCTTAAACAATGATCAGAGAAAGTAAGAACTAAGAAGTCTTTCTGCTGTTTTTATAAAGCCAAATTCAGAGATTTTTTCTAGGAAGACTGCCCTCTGTTTACAGCTGAGTTGACAATCTTCTCTCATATAGGCATTTCGTGGGCAACACACCCTGCACCTTAACAAATCCCTAATGCAAACATAAAGAAGAGCAATGTCTCAGTAATAACAATAGCACACCATTATGCTCTTTCTTAAAAACATTTACCATGTATGATATTGACAGATAAGAGCTTTATGGCTTAGAGCATGCTTCTTAGGATTCGTCTTCTTCAAACTACCTGTCTCCTGGGATATCACCACTTCTAAAAGGATATCAGACATTCGGGTAATAAGGACAGACTCTTGTTTACCAGTTAGGTATCACAAACCCTTCAAAAACTGTATGCAATTTGCCTCTCAGTGTCATATCAGTGTACAGTGCAGAGCTCTATGTGTCTCAAGTTGAGAAGCAGTATGTCAATATGACTAAAACTGCCTAAACTGTTTCCTGTAATATCTGATATGCATAGAAGTTCCACAGGCTCGCCTGCATATGGTGAAGGCCTGTCATTCAATTTCTTCATAGGCATTTTCCCCGATTATTTGCGAGGAAAAGCTTTCCAGGTGGCACAGTAGGTGATGGAAAGAGTACAGCCACCTCTCGCATCTGCAAAGGAAATCGCTTCCCTAATGAGTCAGGCCAGAAGTGAGAGTGAATTAGATCTAACAGGCATCTACGTGTGTAAAATCACAGGCATTTCAGAACAACTGGCAACACTTCTCAGAAAACAAGTAAAACATCTCGACCAAACAAGATGATTGCACTACAGGATTTTAAAAAGGTACCTAGCACTGCCTATGAGTTACAGAAGCTATCACATGCTCTTAGGCAATACCCGTGGGAAGTAAACGGTATGAAAAAGATTCTTAAAAACAAAAATATCTAACATTTTATGCAAATAACGCATAAGTGCCGAACCAAGAAAACCCAACAATAATAAACCTGAAAACAAACCTGTATTCAGCCTGACTCTTCACACAGACGTATAATAGCTGACATTTCAATAAGTGAGAAGTGATTTCACATAAAAAAATATTTAAAGTGTTTGCTATATACTTTATATCATAATTATTTTACATTTGNTATCTAACATTTTATGCAAATAACGCATAAGTGCCGAACCAAGAAAACCCAACAATAATAAACCTGAAAACAAACCTGTATTCAGCCTGACTCTTCACACAGACGTATAATAGCTGACATTTCAATAAGTGAGAAGTGATTTCACATAAAAAAATATTTAAAGTGTTTGCTATATACTTTATATCATAATTATTTTACATTTGATCATGATTGCTTTCTAGATGTTTACAGTACAAATTTATACATTTAACAGTATAGCAGTATTCATAACCGTTAAAATGTTTAGTTTGAATATATTGCTACCAAACTTTCCAAAGTGCTATGACTATAAAGGAAGAGTCTATAATTGATATTCTATTTTGTGAGATTAAAATTTTCATAGTATGTGGTCCGTTTGAAGACATAGGTAATGATCTTCTTTAGTTTAACATGATCTCACATACCTTTAATACAGGTACTATCAGACACACCTGTAATATCAATTATTTGGAAGTTGTTCTTATCTAGATTGTTTCCTGCACGGTTCAGTCAGTTCAGTTCAGTTGCTCAGTCGTGTCTGACTCTTTGCGACCCCATGAATTGCAGTACACCGGGTCTCCCTGTCCATAACCAACTCCAGGAGTTCACTCAAACTCATGCCCATCGAGTCAGTGATGCCATCCAGCCATCTCATCCTCTGTCGTCCCCTTTTCCTCTTGCCCCCAATCCCTCCCAGCATTAGAGTCTTTTCCAATGAGTCAACTCTTCGCATGAGGTGGCCAAAGTACTGGAGTTTCAGCTTTAGCATCATTCCTTCCAAAGAAATCCCAGGGCCGATCTCCTTCAGAATGGACCTCCTTCAGAATGGTTGGATCTTCTTGCAGTCCAAGGGACTCTCAAGAGTCTTCTCCATCACCACTGTTCAAAAGCATCAATTCTTCGGTGCTCATCTTTCTTCACAGTCCAACTTTCACATCCATACATGACTACTGGAAAAACCATAGCCTTGACTAGATGAACCTTTGTTGGCAAAGTAATGTCTCTGCTTTTCAATATGCTATCTAGGTTGGTCATAACTTTCCTTCCAAGGAGTAAGTGTCTTTTAATTTCATGGCTGCAATCACTATCTGCAGTGATTTTGGAGCCCCCAAAATAAAGTTTGCCACCGTTTCCACTGTTTTCCCATCTATTTCCCATGAAGTGATAGGACTGGATGCCATGATCTTAGTTTTCTGAATGTTGAGCTTTAAGTCAACTTTTTCACTCTCCTCTTTCACTTTCATCAAGAGGCTTTTAGTTCCTCTTCACTTTCTGCCATAAGGGTGTGTATCTGAGGTTACTGATATTTCTCCCGGCAGTCCTGATTCCACCTTGTGCTTCTTCCAGCCCAGCATTTCTCATGATGTACTCTGCACAGAAGTTAAATAAGCAGGGTGACAATATACAGCCTTGACGTACTTCTTTTCCTATTTGGAACCAGTCTGTTGTTCTATGTCCAGTTCTAACTGTTTTCTGCACAGGAATTACTATTTGCAAAGATACTGTAGCAACAGCAAAATGGAAAATAATCCATTCAACAATCATTCATCATCTATTTCTTGAGTATGTTCTTGCTAACTAATGGTTAAATCAACTGTTAATATGGAGATGAAGCCACAACAACCTTCAAAAAGTTCACAGCTTAATGCTTAGATAAAAAGAAAATCAAGGACTGCAGTACAGTGTTAGAGACATGCTACCAGCATATGATAGGTCTAGGTAGCTCACTCAGCTCAAAGGTTTACACTGGATTAAGGGTTAGGAAGTTTCAAAGCTGATTTCTGAACACCACCAAGTTGGATGGGCAAACACAGTGGGGTATTCCTTGTACAAATCATGGGACGTGCAGGCAAACAGACTCAGTGCCTGCAGGAAAGAGGTGGGGCATGAAAGCAGGGACCAGGGATTCACTATGACTTAGACAACACACTACTACTACTACTACTACTACTACTAAGTCACTTCAGTCGTGTCCGACTCTGTGCAATCCCAAAGATGGCAGCCCACCAGGCTCCCCCGTCCCTGGAATTCTTCAGGCAAGAACACTGGAGTGGGTTGCCATTTTCTTCTCCAGACAACACACTAAGGAATTTAAATTCTGCCCAGAAAGTAAAGGTTAATTGCAAAACAATGTTAAGTTGAGCGAAGACTTACTTTGTGTAGAGAACTGTGTATCTGACTCTAGGCAGAAGGATGGATTGGAGGTCATCACAATTAATGACTGAGGGCTTTGTTAGGAAAATGCTGAAATATAAGAAAGTTCATCACCACTAAACTCTAACAATAGATATGTAGGAGGTAGAATCAATTGTCAGGACATGGAACTGGCATTTCGTTTCTTTGCTTTATTTAATTTAATTTAATTTTTATTTACTTATTTTTATTTTCAGGAGAGGGAAACAGTTGAAATATAAAATCAGTACATTCTTATTATAAAATAACCCAGATAACTGAACTACTTTAAAAAACATTAAAATGACAGTATTGTTACTTCTCTATGTTATCATTTTTATCTGTATTTTCATACTGTGTTTTCTTTTTAATTAATGAAGGAATAAAACTTAGATTATGTTTTCCATTGTATACATATTTTGTTTTCATCAATTAAAAGTACTGAATTATAAATAATTGGTGTAAGTTTGACATAGTGCCATATTATTAACTCTAGTTTCCAGTTTTTATTTTTTTGCCCAAATAAAATAACTCTATTTGCTTGCTGTTAAAAGTTTTTTTCAGGTATGGTCACTTTGCTTTAAGACAGGCCATGAATGTAAAACTTGAATTCCAAAGTTACTGTTAACTAGTTTTGAACCTAGAAATTCTTGCCAAATTTTTTAATCTTCTTGGTTTAACTTGATATATTACTTAAGATACTATACTGACTCACTAGAAAAGACCTGGATGCTGGGAACAATTCAAGGCAGGAGGAGAAGGGGACTACAGAGGATGAGATGATTGGATGGCATCACTGACTAGATGGACATGAGTTTGAGCAAGCTCTTGGAGTTGGTGATGGACAGGGAAGCCTGGCATGCTGCAGTCCATGGGGTTGCAAAGAGTCAGACATGACTGAGCAACTGAACTGAACTGATACTATACTGCAGTTTGTCATATCCGTCGAACTATTTCTATTTGATATTAAATGTTAAATCTATCACCAATTCAATTGCTTATAGGGATGAAATAGCTTTTATTACTAGATAAAGTTGACTAAACTGAAAGTTCAAGTATTTTGAAAATTTATTCCAATGTTACAAACCTAAAGTTTCAGAGTTGCCTAATTACCTACGCATGTTATATGATATACATTCATGAAGAATATGCTTTTGATAATGTGAAAAATTAATGGGTTTATAGAAATGAACTGATTTGTAAAGAGCTAATCCAGTTCAGTTCAGTTCAGTTGCTCAGTCGTGTCCGACTCTTTGCGACTCCATGAATTGCAACATGCCAGACCTCCCTGTCCATCACCAACTCCAAGAGCTTGCTCAAACTCATTTCCATTGAGTCGGTGATGCCATCCAGCCATCTCATCCTCTGTCATCCCCTTTTCCTCCTGCCCCAAATCCCTCTCAGCATCAGAGTCTTTTCCAATGAGTCAACTCTTCGCATGAGGTGGCCAAAGTACTGGAGTTTCAGCTTTANCGGAGTTCACTCAGACTCATGCCCATCGAGTCAGTGATGCCATCCAGCCATCTCATCCTCGGTCGTCCCCTTCTCTTCCTCCCCCCAATCTCTCCCAGCATCAGAGTCTTTTCCAATGAGTCAACTCTTCGCATGAGGTGGCCAAAGTACTGGAGTTTCAGCTTTAGCACCATTCCTTTCAAAGAAATCCCAGGGCTTATCTCCTTTACAATGGACTGGTTGGATCTCCTTGCAGTCCAAGGGACTCTCGAGAGTCTTCTTCAACACCACAGTTCAAAAGCATCAATTCTTTTGTGCTCAGCCTTCTTCACAGTCCAACTCTCACATCCATACGTGACCACTGGAAAAACCATAGCCTCGACTAGATGGACCTTTGTTAGCAAAGTAATGTCTCTGCTTGTGAATATACTATCTAGGTTGGTCATAACTTTCCTTCCAAGGAGTAGGCATCTTTTAATTTTGTGGCTGCAGTCACCATCTGCAGTGATTTTGGAGCCTCCCAAAATAAAGTCTGCCACTGTTTCGCCATCTATTTGCCATGAAGTGATGGGACCAGATGCCATGATCTTAGTTTTATGAATGTTGAGCTTTAAACCAATGTTTTCACCCTCCTCTTTCACAATCAAGAGGCTCTTTAGTTCCTCTTTACTTTCTGCCATATGGGTGGTGTCATCTGCATATCTTAGGTTATTGATATTTCTGCTGGCAATCTTGATTCCAGTTTGTGCTTCCTCCAGCCCAGCGTTTCTCATGATGTACTCTGTATAGAAGTTAAATAAGCAGGGTGACAGTATACAGCCTTGACGTACTCCTTTTCCTATTTGGAACCAGCCTGTTGTTCCACATCCAGTTCTAACTGTTGCTTCCTGACCTGCATATAGAGGCAGGTCAGGTGGTCTGATATACCTATCTCTTTCAGATTTTTCTACAGTTTATTATTAATTGAACAAAACTGGACAATGTCATAAATGGAAAATCAATCATGTAAGTAAGGCAGAAGAGGAAACCAATGAAATACCTTGGAAAGATGAAGTTTAAATTAATATGTAGCCATATGATGAAATAATAGAAACCACAAACAATTTCTTGATTTTACTCAAGATAAAATATCTTCCAGAATATATGATGATGAAAATAGTTTTCCCTAATGGCCTACATAAATAGTGTTTTGAGGCCATGAGTAGAGAAATGAAGTTAAAAAGGCTCTATATAAGTTTGAAATTAGATCTTTTGTTTCCTTAAATCAATAGAGACTTCTATTTTCTTACTCTAATTAATATTCTTAAAATAATCTTTCTGGACTAAAACCAATCTTAACTGGGATGTGAATGTGTAGTATGTGTTTGTTCTATCAATTAATCAATGAGTATATTTGGATCTAGAATAACTTGACATCTCAGAGCAACAGACAGCATGCTAGTCTGGTGTTTTGCAAAGTGTGCAATATAATTATAAATGTAAACTACAAACTTAATACTTTGAAAATTACTAATATAATATAAAGAACATATTTCAAAGAACAAGTGTGCAAATCTGAATATACATGTTAAGATATCTATAGATACACACATAAAATTTGTTTATAAATACATATCAGTCAAAAAAGGGAAAAAGAAAATCTACATTATAAAATTATATTGGCTTTCTGTGCATGAAAGAATTATGTGGATTAGTGCATGTAAGTTGACTTTTTAGTGTCTAATCAATGCCAGACAAGCTAGGAGATCAGAAACAATTTTGTGTAAACCAAATATTTTTATTCATTAATTAATTTTTAATTGAGCAACTTCTTTGTTTCAGAACATATTCTACTATCATTATACTAAGAGAGCAGAAAAAGCTTCTGTACTTTCCTAACTTGTATTCTAGTGGACAAGGAAGGCAATAGCGAACATATCCACTCAAAGTATCACATGCTGATAAACTGTATGGGGAAAAACGTAAAGGATGATAGAAGAACAGGAACATAACAGGTGTGAGATAAAGGTGCTCATTGCTGAAATCTCCATGAAGGCCTCTCTGGTCAGGTGACACTCAAGCAGAAACAAAGGAAAAGTATGGAGTGATTTCTGAGGATAGGAGAAGGAAGGGTAGGTATTAGAAGCAAAAACATCTGCAAGGGCAAAGAACCTTGCTGCAGGAGAAAGTTTAACAGCTTTTAGGATATGCAAGAAAAGAAGTATGTAGTGAGAGATATTTGCAAGGGAGGGGGCAGGTGATGAAGTCAAGTTCATGGCAGGGGGCAGGGGTAGATTGTGGAGGGGCTTCCAGGTGGGAGGGTAGGAGGAGAACACTTCTCCTTTGTCTGGGATTGTGTCTGTTTATACATGTTGTCTGGCATTGATTGTTCAAAGTGCTCCCTTTCAGTATGAAGAAGGTCTTCATTTGGGGATGATAAATTAGATGAGCACCATAATAGCTGCTCATTCTAATAATTTTAATTTTTGTTGTTAGTGAAATGGGAAGACATTCAAGGCCTTTTTTTTTTTAATATCATATATATATATATGTGTGTATCAATTCCTAACTCAATGTTATCAGAATCACTGATTGGTGAGCTAAATACACATGCTATGGTAGCATAGTGGAAGCAGATTAGTTTAAGGAGAACACTGAAATAGCCCAGGTACAATTTGAGTGGTGGGTTGACCACAAGATTTTTTGTTGGATGTGGAAATGTGATGGGATTCTGAATACGGTTTGAATTCAAAGTGAACATGATATGTGGGTGGATTAGATATGGAATAGGGCTTCCCTGACAGCTCAGTTGGTAAAGAATCTGCCTGCAATGCAGGAGACCCTGGTTCAATTCCTGGGTTGGGAAGATCCCCTGGAGAAGGTACAGGCTAACCACTCCAGTGTTCTTGGGCTTGTCTGGTGCCTCAGTGCAGGGGTTAATAATCAGCCACCTGCTGCTCTGGGTAACCCATGAGTAAAAAACCATGGGAAAAGAATAAAAGCAAAATATAGCAGTGCAGCATAATCTAAACAATCCTGCAACCACTGCTGCATTTTCCAAATTTGCTGGCATATTAAGTGCAGCACTTTCATAGCATCGTCTTTTAGAATTTGAAATAGTGCAACTGGAATTCCATCACCTCCACTAGCTTTGTTTGTAGTGATGCTTCCTAAGGCCCACTTGACTTCACATTCCAGGATGTCTGACTCTAGGTGAATGATCACACCATTGTGATTATCTTGGTGGTGAAGATCTTCTTTGTACAGCTCTTCTGTGTATTCTTGCCACCTCTTCTTAATATCTTCTGCTTCTGTATGGTCCATACCATTTCTGTCCTTTATTGAGCCCATCTTTGCACGAATCCCTCCCAATTCTTAGGTGACAATCACATAGAAACAATCAGTACAAAAATTTTACCTTAGATCTAGAGTGGACACTACTTTTGAGAATAGAGCCTTATAGTACTCAAATCATAATAATAGAGAAAATTACTAGATCAGATAAGGAAACACCAGGACAGTTATTCTGAAAATGTACTTGGTGAGTAATACCAATTCTCTTTAAGGTAACTACCATCAGGGTATCAAAAGTAAAGTCTGTGAAAAGAGATAGTTGCTTAACTAGTCACTAGGGGAAACTGTTGGATTGAAACGCTAGCATCACAGCAACAAGGTATAGTATCTATTTATATAAACATCTTGTCAGATATTGTTTCCCAGTAGACACAGTGGGAACTATACTTCACTCTTTGTCAATTCTAAAAAAGATAGTCACTCAATAGATTCTAGATTAAGTATTTTGGGGAAACCGGCTCTCTTAGCAATGGTCTTAGAAAATAATGCTAGCATCCTGAAGACAGAGATCAGTAGAAAATGAGATAAAGGTGTAACAAAATTTCAGTAGGGAATTAGTGCCAAAACCAGCAGGAAATCCACAGCACTCCAGACAACAGTTCAGCCAGTTGACTCCTGATAAACAGGGGCTGGGGGAAGGGAGCCAAGCCCAGTGACTCAAAGCAGCAGGAATAAGGGGAGCACAGGCAGGAAACAATGGAAGCTGCCCGGGGTTTCATTGAAAAGTTAATTGAAGCAACAAGCTGAGAACCCTGGAAGTCAGAGAGCACACTCTGGGAGGTAGATGGAGCAGTGCAACAAGAAGAAGCTGAAATAACAAGAATGAAAAAAAGCAGACAGTGCTACAGATGAAGAAATCTCAGTCATAGCAGTCTTGAATAATGCTTGGCCATCCAGGGGGGCTACAGGTGTAACTGTGGTGGTTGGTGGTTTAGTTGCTAAGTTGTGTCCGACTCTTGTGACCCCATGGACTATAGCCTTCCGGGCACCTCTGTCCATGGGATTCTCCAGGCAAGAATAACTGGAAGCGGTGGCCATTTCTTTCTCCAGGGGATCTTCCCAACCCAGGAATTGAACCTGGGACTGCTGCATTGCAGGCAGAGTATTTACCGACAGCTACAATCAGTAAAAAAAAACACTACATGTTAAATGCAGTGGACAAGATGTATTTGAATTATATGCAAATGCATGGGTCTCCTCCATTACACATTTATTTTAAAGGAATTATGAGGTATTTATGAAATGATGAGAAATGTAATGGAATTAATGAGAAAAAAATTTTCTCATTTTAAAAGACACCAAAATCCACAAGATTAATTTGAGCTACTCTGATTTAGAAAAAGAATCAGTAATAACCTAGCAGCCCATATGGTTAACAAATTATGGACAAGGATGTTCTGGAGGTTCTGGTTAAAAGATAGGACTGTGCTATATAATGAGAAATATGACATAGGGAACTATATTCAATGTCTGTAATAAACCATAATGGCAAATAATATGCAAAGGACGATGTATGTACATGTATAACTGAATCACTTTGCTGTACAGCAGAAATTGACACCTATATTCATCAAAAGGTTTAAATCATCTATGCTTCATTAAAAAAATATGAGTTTTCCTTCTCTCAGGTTCCTAGAAGCAGTCCAATGGATATACAAGTTGTTTTTGCTCTATAACCTCTCTTTAACACACAAATCAGTTCACAGAAGAGTTTGATCTTAGGTGTTGAGCCACAGGGGACATTAAGAAGTTATGCTAGATCAGACTCCAGGGAAAAGAAATCCTCTAAGAACCAATAAATTTTGGGGAATTTCTACTACAGACGCCTTCAACATTAGAGAGAGGTGGGCAGAAAGGTGCATCTGAGCAAGTTCAGCTCAGATAATACAATCATTCATAAATTCAGGTTATTTGAAAGGGAAGAAATCATCAAAAACACTGAAAGAAAAGGACCACATTTTCCTTTCAAAGTTGGATTTGTAGAATAATTTTTTTAGTGGTTTTAAGTGTTATCTTCTGACTCATAAACAGGAAACATGTTAGCACAACTACAAAAAGGTAATTAGAAAGGTATACATAATTTCACTTTCTTGATAGACAAGAAATAAGAGTATAGAGAAAGATTCTGATCCTTCATTAAAAAACTCACCTTTGCTTTTTAACTTATTGAGCAAAAAGGTAACAAGTTATCTCAAGTTGCAGTGTATATACTCAGTGATCAAAGAACTTAGGAAGAACACAGTTAATTAGCCAAAGGTAATTAGACCAGAATGAATAGCATTTTGAGCTAGAAAATTAAAAATTTTCAAGCATGTGGTAGAATATGCAATTAGATGTGGAAATTTATTTTAAAAGAATATTCATTTTATTAATATGAATGATTTAGTGTGAGTAAAATACTAAAAAAGTACAAAGTAACTCAATGTCAGTTTACCAGAAGATTCAAACACTTACAGAATTCTTGATGTTACTGATTTTCAAGTGCCATTACACTAATGTGTATCATTTTAAGACATAATACCCATAAAAATAATTTGACAATAGATTAACAGTGCATGAAAGAACATCCTTTTCATATATATTGATACTAATCCCCATAATATAAGCTTTTTGGTAGTTTGGTTCATATAGCAAAAAATTATGTGCAATTCACATAGAGTCTGACTTTCAATTTACATTTGGTAAGTTGATTTGAATAGAGGTTTTAAAAAGAAATGGGAAGTCAGATACAAAACAGTGTGCACTGAAGATTAAATAAATCATCTATTTGAATTATCCAATAAAGGCTTCCCCGATGGCTGATGTAATGCACAAGATGGAGGAGATACAGATTTGATCTCTGGAAGATCCCTTTGAGAAGGAAATGGCAACCCAGTCTAATATTCTTGCCTGGGAAATCCCACGGACAGAGCAGCCTGGCGGACTACAACCCAAAGGGTTGAGAAGAGTTAGATGCAACTAAGCCTGAGCACAATATGGTGTTTATTAGATCTTGACTCTTGTGTTAGCTGGCATCATTTCCTGCTGCAGTCAGTAGGCTTTTAAAAGTATGACTTACTCAGCATTTATTATTTGTCAAGAATTGGGATTATATGTGTATGCATTATTACATTTATTCCTTATTGTAGTTACTACAATTTCCTCTTTATAAATGAAGAAGAATTGGGGGTCAGAGATCAGATACAGTAAATGCACCAGATATTCATTTGTCAAGATTTCAAAATAAGATATTTATCAATGTACATGCCAGAACTATGACTCTCTTAATGTGATGTAAGAAATTATTTTCAGACAATTAAAACTATTATCAGAAAGCATCTTTTCAATGGAAAAATCCTAGAAAGGAAATCTGCATTTATTATGTGCAAAGGATACGATACTTATGGAAAGCTTAAGTATATGTTAAACTTCCAGATTTTATTCTCATCATCTTTTAATCAATTCTTGAAGCACTGCTAAATTACCAGTTAAGTAAGAAAACAACAAGAAGTAACATCTCTAGTAAGTGTTAGCCCTGAAGAACAATGGCAGAGAGAGCTGGACCCTGTGTCAAAAGACCTGGATTGGAATTCCAGCCGGTCCACTTTAAGTTGGAGCAAGCTCTACAGCCTTCTTGAACCCTCCCTGAAAAATAAGGGTAACACCGCTAAACTATCCACTTGACACAATTTCCAAAGTCTCAAACAACAGTCTCCTGACTAAAGTGATCTGCAAACCAGCAAGTTGCTTTCTTCACATACCTTAAAATTTAATTATTATCAATGCGCCAATTATCCTATATTTTAGTTTTCATCTGAAATACTGGCACTATAGTATAAAAGATTCTACTCTATTCCAGGAACACTGGAAGGAAAATATTGTGTGGTGAATGGAAATAACTTTTATTTTGAATTCTAACTTTTAAGAAATTGAGTATCGAACAACATTTTAGAAAACACAAAAGCTTTTAAGCCTCCTGTGGTCTAAATGGTGTCTGAAGGGAGGGATCCTTGAATGTGTACAAAGGGAGAAAACACAGTTCCCGTGCACTCTGGTTGCCTTCCAGAGCCTAATGGCCACACACATTAAAGCAACAAGAAAATCGAGCATGCATATTTCAAAACTCCTCAAATGTTTATGCCATAAATGAGAAGTTAAAAATGGAGACTTCAAGTGATTAAACAGACATTTTTACCAGGACTTGGTGAAAATATATATTAATACAAGCACTTTTAAAACTCAAGTATATTATATCATGTTTCTTAGGAAATGTTATAGGCACCTATGTATCAAGGCTATTTTCTAACTGCAAAATAGCTGTAATAGCAATGAATCTTTGCAAATATATCTCTTGTACCAAAAAAATTATTCTGAGTCTAGTTATTTAGGGAAATCTTATCAAAAATAATTATCTTTTAAATACAAAAAATAATGTAAAATATAAAAATTAAAATATTTACAAGTGTATAGATAATACATTTGGAGAAGGCAATGGCACCCCACTCCAGTACTCTTGCCTGGAAAATCCCATGGGTGGAGGAGCCTGCTAGGCTGCAGTGCATGGGGTCACTAAGAGTCGTACTTGACTGAGCGACTTCACTTTCACTTCTCACTTTTCATGCAATGGAGAAGGAAATGGCAACCCACTCCAGTGTTCTTGCCTGGAGAATCCCAGGGACGGGGGAGCCTGGTGGGCTACCATCTATGGGGTCGCACAGAGTCAGACACGACTGAAGCGACTTAACAGCAGCATAGATAATACATTAAAACCAGCTCTTTCACAAAGGTATGTTGGAATTTTTACACAGAAATATATAACTTTGGGTCACTCAAGTCTTCAGCTGTGTCATTTTGAAAACAATAATGTATTTAAAAGGGATAATCAGATTATCATTAGATGAAATGTAATAAGCAACATAGCCATTTTATGGCAACAAATGAAAGTAGGATTTACAGTAAAAAATCAATCTATTTCTGTCTTTTCAGTATTTTGACAATGGTATGTATTTTTGGAGCCATATAAACGTGTTGGGCTTCCTTTGTTCAGCAATGAAACATCATTAACTATTAATGAAGAAGTAGAGTCCAAGCAGCTACACTTAACTCCAATGCACTTTAAAGCATTTTTCTAGAGCTGGACATGTAATTATCATGTATGGATTCTGCATTTGAGGACTAAGGCATATATATACAATGGAGGGAAGTCATTACATAAACACCACAGAGGAAAGGCATGTAAGGAAACCAAGAAAAATGCAAGAGGCACTGGATAGACTAGTGGGAAAGCAGGATTTTAGCAAGGAGTTCCAGGTTAAAGAGGATTTTTTTTTTTTTAATGGGTAGAAACAGGTGGCTTCAAGGAAAGGGATAGGAATATAGTCATAAAAATAGATGAGCAAGGGCATGGTGAGAGAAACCGGGGAAGGAGACAGATGAAGGCTGAAAAGCTAGAGTTTGTGCTTGTGGACGGTTAGTCCAAGATGAAACCAACAGCAGAAAGGAGCTAAGCCCTGTCCAGATAAGAGACTGCATATTTCTCATTCTCGAGGTCAAGGAGACCTTCCCAGCTATACATGTGGAGAAGTTTCTCGGAGGTCAAAAGGGAGGGGGCGCCACCCCATAGCAGGTGATGTCAACTTACCCATAGGTCTCTTGGCTGGAATCCAACTTTGGCTAAGAGCTGAACACACATGGGGGAGGACCCTGAGATAAGCCAAATACAGACTCAGAACCAGGTAAATAAGATGACTGGGCAAAAGGAAACCTGGAAGAAATGCTCCATATAAGTGATTCAAACAACTGCAAGGGAGCAAATTTTTTGTGAGCCTGCCCCGTCTGTCTACCCACACATACTTTATTTTATTTTTTCCTCCTAATAAATACTTTATTTGTTTAACTACTTTCTGTCTGTCTGTGGGAATTCATTTCTATGAAGCTAAGGGACCATGGTCTCATCACTGGCCATTGTCCCTGCTGGCCTGGTGGCTAGGATTTGGAGCTCAACTGCAGGAGCCTAACTTCAATCTCTGGCTGGGGAACTGAAATCGTGCTTCAAGCCACTGCAGGCCGAGGCTACCAGAGACCAAACTACGGATGACTCGAGAAAAAAAGGGACTGTCTGCTGTAAGCAGAGGAATGATGTCTAGCAGTGTCGAGCAGGTGGGCAGAGGCTGGCATACACAGTTCATGAGGCTGCTGCCATCGATGTGACATTGAACACAGGCATGGACCAAGGAACTGGGAGGCCAGAACGGAGGCAAGGAGTGACAAGTTTACCAGGGTCAGGGTGAACTACACCAGGAGCTCAGTACAAGCTGAGAAGGCAGGGTGTCTTGCTCAAAAGGCAGGATAAAAGTGCCTTGAAATGCACTAAAGCGTAACTTTTTCCTTCAGTTTTCCTTTTGATAAGTCTTTTTTTTTTTTTTTTTAATTACCTTGCCTGTGCTCCATTCTCTCTTCGGATTTCACCATGAAACACAAAGTCAAGATGAAATTAAGAATTTTAAGACAGGATCTCAGCATTAAACCCAAACGCAGGGCTTTCTGTGCACGAGGTCCAGTGCAGATGCATCGGCTGCTCATTCAGGTTGCTGGTGTCATGAGCAGTCCTCACAGCAGATGCCAAAAGCCTAGGGTCAGACATCGTCAGTGGGGATGGAAAGGTGCAGAAAGGAAAGAGTGAAAAAGAAAAAAGTATAAGGTCCCTACAGATCCATTTACCCATTGATAGGCACCATGAAGGCCATTTGATTAACAATTTGATGGTAGACAGAAAACTAAGGTTCTAGTTTGGTTTACCAGGTAAATAATGATCTTATTGAACAAGAAAGAAGCCCAGAGGGAAAATGTGACATTTGTGAAAGGAGGAGATACTAGATTTAAGCCGTGTTTAACATGGCTGCTGCTGCTGCTAAGTCATTTCAGTCGTGTCTGACTCTGTGGGACCCCACAGACGGCAGCCCACCAGGCTCCCCCATCTCTGGGATTCTCCAGGCAAGAACACTGGAGTGGGTTGCCATTTCCTTTAACATGGTTACTATATATTTTTGACTAGCAATAGCAAGAAAGTTTGGAGAAGGCAATGGCACCCCACTCCAGTACTCTTGCCTGGAAAATCCCATGGATGGAGGAGCCTGGTAGGCTGCCGTCCATGGGATCGCACAGTCGGACACGACTGAGCGACTTCACTTTCACTTTTCACTTTCATGCATTGGAGAAGGAAATGGCAACCCACTCCAGTGTTCTTGCCTGGAGAATACCAGGGACAGGGGAAGCCTGGTGGGCTGCAGTCTATGGGGTTGCAGAGTTGGACACGACTGAAGCGACTTCACAGCAGCAGCAAGAAAATTTGTAGAACTATGCTCTGGATCCTAGTTAGAAGAGAATAGGTTTGAAGATCATTCATGTAAACATAACAGTGGAAACAGAAATGAGTAAAAGTAGAGAATCATAATATTCTTTTAAAGAAATTTATGCCAGCCGAGGATAGATCAAGCACGTGTCAATTTAAAGGAAAAAAAGGAAAACTGTTACTCCGTAAAACTTCAGAGCTGCTGCAACGTCATCCAGCTGAGTTTTAAACTCAAACTCTCAAACTTTAATTTTGCTCAATATATTAATGAATGAATAAAGATATATCAGGCCAAGAATCAATATAGGGCTCTTCGAATAGTGGGGAAAGATCCAGGAAAGGAGATTTCATAAGTGCAAGAGGGTGTCTAAAGAAACAAGGAAGAATTCACAGACAAAGGGACCGAGAGATAAAGGAAGGCAAACAAAATGCCATAGTTTGCCAATTTTGACATATAACCCCAACTCAGCAATCGTTAACCAACAGATTCATTTAGAAATATAATTTTCATAGGCTTTATTTCACTACTTTTGAGAATCTAAAGTAAAATGTAGTAATAACTCAGGTAATCATTTACTCCATTCTCTTGAATATCTAAAGTCAGGTTTTCTTACCTTTCTACATAAAATATTATTAACTTGGGAAAGTTATTATTAGGCTACTGTAATGGCCATAGCAATTTTTCCACAACTTAACATTTTAAAATACCTATCTACCCACCCACCCTCTACATTTTTTAATCTTTTCATATATGAATTAACTACCTAAAAATTACAAATATATTTAATAACTGTTGGCTATGCAGAGAACATGTCTCAAACATTTTATACTAGGTTGTGTATGTTGTAACATTAATTGCTTGAGTATAATTATTAATAGATATATTTTTCAGTTTTATATAGAGTAGTTTGTGCATATATGTAACTATACCTACATATGTATATATAGATACTTATATATATATAAATTCTACATAGGTAGGTTTATACATGTAAGATGCTATGTATTTTAAAAACCAGAGCATGAAGCAAGGTTCATCTGTCTGCTATATCATTATGGTGAAGTCAGAGGTTAATTATTTAGAAAGGTGCTCCTTAATAATATCATGGCTGGTCTATTGTGAATTTTCTCCCTTTTAAACAGCAGGATTTCTTCCATACTGTATATGCCATGTAATTACTTCACTTGAATGCAATACTTTAATGAAGACCATTTTAATTAAATTAAATTTCTCCCTTGTGGTAACTCAATCAAAATGCATCACACCCTCATTATAATGTAATCTGTAGGAGTCCAACATTATAAGTGCTATAAGGAGGGTTTATTTTAATAACAGCAGCAATAATAAACTATCAAGTTATATAATATCATAACTGAAAATTTCATGTTAAGTTCACAGCCTATGCATTTTCGTTCCTAATTAGTTTAGTCTGTTTATGTTGCTTTATTAGAGGCAATGCCATTCAAAGAACTATCTTCTGTTTGACTAATATTCATGACAAGCCTCTACTTCAACTGGCATAATTAAATTTACATAAATAATTAAACAATTTCTTTCCAATTCAGTAGTTATCATCATAGCCCTGGTTTAAACACAATTCACTTTTATTTCATAGAGTCCTGATCAGACTGGACATATTTCAACTTGAAAGAATGTCATCTATGTTTTAAGAGGTCAAGATGGGTTCAGGAAAATATTCACACAGTGAACTAAATGAAAACTAAATAAAAGGAATTTAGCCTTGTTATTCTAAACTAATAGTATTTTGAGTAAGTGTAACTGCTTACGTTTTGATGGGATTCAAAAATATCCAAACCATAGTAAATTATACAATTGTTTCTTTTAGATTTATATATATATATATATAAAAAACATGTGTTTCAAAGAATATATTCCTTAGGCAAATTATGAAAAACAATGGTAATCAGTTCTCATTATATTCAACCAAAAGCAAGTTATGAAATTATAATCATACTCCAGATTTTCATTTTGGACTTCTTTAATGTCTGAGACAGCATGGTACATCAGTGAGATTTCTAAATTAACACAATGTTTCCATTTACGGGCCTCACTACATAGAGAGCTCAGATTCATCCTGGTTTTCAACTTCTCCCTCCTACTATGGGATTTAGTTGGTCATTGAGTTCAACAGCACACACACCACACCTAAGTATCTCTTGTGTCCATCCACTCCTTCCTATCTTTATTGCCACTTCCCTAAATGAGGTCCGTTTGACTCCTACAATAGCTCCTTGGTCTTTACGCCTGCCGACTCAGCCCCTTCCATGCTGACCTGCATGTTGCTTCCAGAATAACCTTGCAATGCCAGAGACATCACACAGTTTCATTCCAACCACAGACCGCATGAAAGACATCCCTACCTTGGGCTCTGCCCTTTAGAGGGCCTTGTTCTTTCCTTTCTTCATCCACACCCCTTCCAAAGTGCAAGGGATATACGGGGCAAGTGGGATGTGACTGTCCAGAGCTTACTACGTCTGTGCTCCCTAATCCCTTAAGACCATTGTGGCAGCTTCTAGGACCTGCTCGAACCCCTTCCTCAGGTACTTCCTCTGACCTGAGAAGGGGCCAAGAGGCATCTGCTTAGGGAGCAGGGGGTAGAACTCGGCCACGTGGGCTGGGCTGAAGTTGCCACGACTGGTGTGGGAAGGGCATCAACTGAGTTCTGCAATATCCCTGTACTGCCATGTGATAAAGTGGAAGTCTGAATAACAAAGGTCAAAGATACTCACAGATAAAATTTTGCTCACTTTGTGTGACAGTTCTTAAGCCTGGAAAGACAAAAACAAGTGTGTGCTTTTCACCCATTTCTTATAACCTTCGAGGTTTGCCTGAGTGGGGATGCCACCCAGTTCTACCAGAGATCAGCTTACCACGTGCCCCTCAGACAAGTTCTTCCACTGCTTGCACCATTTCCACAGGACCTGTTTGTGATATCTCTCTGTAGACTGCTCATCAGGTCTCTATCCTGCGCATGGGATAGTTGGTTGTTTCCCTACGACCCAATGGTGGTGTCCTAGGCCCCTCCACTAGACTCACTTTGAAGCTATACTCAGCACATACTTTCCCTCCACAAACATTAAACTAGATACAGATTTTTTTTTTTTTATCACACGTTCCATGGGTGGCAGGGAAGAGAACTTCCTCACGTACACAGCAGAAAACCATCAGATTCCCCACAAGGCATCTTTATACTCTGCATAGCTCCTTTCCTTGGCTTGCTGCATTAATGTTCTGTCCTCTCTTCCTTTATACAGACTCTAAAAATCATTTCTATTAGCTTGGACTGTCTAGCATCTGCCTCTGTTTAGTACATACCACTCAGCAAAAATAAAGTAGTTAAGTAAATACTGTCCCGGACCAGCTGCTATTCTTCAAACATTGCCTTGAGTAATCGCCTCCATGAAACAGGTCCCTGGGGAGGTGAGGAACGTCCTGCTTCTAAGAAAGTAAGAATCTCTCCATGTTGTAATAGGTACAAAGTCTGTTTCTCACTAAAATTATCAGACAACTTAGTGTTTGCCAAACTGACATTGTGCCTGATGGAAATGCTTTCCCCAAGAAACATTCCTGTTTTGGATAACCAAACTGAAATCCTGGTTTGGACAGGAATATGATACTTCCTCAGTAAGGATATGTATATAAAGATATTTAATTAGAGTCAGCAGGTGATGGAGATGTGTTTATTACTGTCCCTGTGATTTCAATTACACAACCTAAGTCAATCCTCTCTCTGGGGGATGCAGGGAAGTTAACTGGCAGTGTTTTTAACCTTCATCTTTATTTTTCATCCTTTTTCACCCTTAACATAATTTACTTCACTCAGGTTAGAGTATTTTTCAGACTATCTTAACCATTTCCCCATGCACAGAGAAGGGGATTTCTGCCTCTAATTTCAAACCTGATTTTAGTTGGTTTCAAACTCTAATGTCTGAACATTTTCCTTAGTAGCTCACTTAATTTTTGGATTATTTTACTGTTTATCTTTACACTTATTCTCATTATTTTTGGATATATTTTTATTTTTCATATACCTAGATCATTTTTAATTTCCAAAGTAAATTCTGCAAAAAAATATAAACTGTAACAACAATACCAACACTAATAATGATATGCAGCTGCAAACTTCATCACTTGGATGTCTTTCTAAGTCCCTGAAATCCATTTTAGGCTTTTCTAGTGAACAGAGGTGTCTACTTCAAATAACATCACAATGGAAACTTTTTCAATTGGGAATTTGACTATGGTTTTCAATGCATTTTTAAAGAAACGTGCTTATTTTAAACTTTATATATTGAAGCACGCATGTAATAAAAAGATATCAGTGATGCAAGACACTTCAACTTTAAAGAAGTACATAAAATTGATTAACATGTGGTCTTAACTGCCAAGGGGCTCCCATGTTAGAAGAAAGCCACACAAATCTGTAGTCGTCAACAGCTAACCTGGGACGCTGAAAAGAAGGGAGAGCAAAGGTAACCAGAAGTGAAGCCTAAAGCAAGTCCTAGGTAAGCTCCCAGTTTCTAAGTGGATTCAGGTTTCGACATCTTAGAGCAAGTGTGTACTAAATAGAATCCCAGGTCTTTGCTCTGGCCTTAACACTTTATCATTTCCAATAAGAGCCACCTGATTCTAGGGAAGTCCATTGCTCATCTCTGGAATCAGCATATTAGAGTTGCCTAATTTCCATCTAACTAAAACCACAGCCAGCATCAGAGCCAGACGTGATTAATCACACAGGGAATCAATACTATAGAATTGCCTGCTTTGCATATATTAAGATGCACAACTATCTACATATCCATGGTAACAGAAAGCACGTGGTCATCATAAATTAAGGTTCAGTCAGCTTCCATAATACAATAGTCCTTGCTCCTGCTGTGAAAGTGAAGTCGCTCAGTCATGTCCGACTCTTTGTGACCCAAGGGACTGTAGCCCACGAGGCTCTTCGATCCATAGAATTTTCCAGGCAAGCGTACTGGAGTGGGTTGCCATTTCCTTCTCCAGAGAATCTTCCCCACCCAGGGATCGAACCTGGGTCTCCCGCATTGCAAGCAGATACTTTTACCGTCTGAGCCACGAAGGAAGCTCCTGCTGTAAGGGTGTATATATCCCTTTCTTCTCTGGACATTTTCAGGTTAAACATTGAAGCTCTGTATCTTAATTTGAGGAGAGCTCTCACACATGGCCCAACCTAGTGATGAGTCCAGAAGCTCTGGGGGGACGTGGGTGAGAAGGGAAAGGGAGGAGAAAGGGAGGGCCCATCCCTACAAGGCAAATAATGAGTCACCACAGGGAACCTCTAGTGGTTAAGAACCACAGCCTTCCACTCTTACCCCCAAGAAATGCATGCGTATCTGTTAGGTATTACTAGGAAGGATGGCTTTAGGTAAGGTGGATAATTATCCTGGATACTACTTGTTTTGTCATTTTATTAGGTAACTTTCCTGGATGAATAATTCTACAATAAATATATCTAATTGGACAAGTTTGCCTCTGTCTCATACTCTTCTCAAAGTCAGTGATGGTATCAAGTCTCAGAGTCCTATAACTTACTGACTTCTCCAGAGAGGGGCCACTAACAAAGCAACTGATGGCTACTTTTGTTTGGCATTTCCTTGTCAACTTTAAAAAAAAATGCACAACATGAGAATTGCAAGTTAAATTTTATCAGGGGCAAAATGAATACTGCAGTCAGGGAGATAGCACTTCAGATAGCTGAGAAACTGTTCCAAAGAGGCGGTAGCGGGGAAGGTCAGTATATATGTGATTTTAGTGAAGAGGGATTGCATGCAATCAAGCACATATTTTTCCAGAAGGTTTCCACTAGTCTTGTGAAGTTTTGCTAGTCACAAGGAACAGTTGGTCACCATGAAGGCTTTTAGTGGTTTTCTAGATGAAAGGAGAACTGGGCTTTTAAAATCAGCTCCTGAAAATATCCAACTATCTGAAGACCTTCCTGCCAGTTTTTCTAGAGCACAGAATGCCTCATTTCTGCCCTCTACCCTGATCTCCTTTCAGGAGGTACACCGCAGCACGATTTAATCCTTGTGGAGACAGATGGGAAGTGCAAATGGCAAGGGCCAATTTGTAGCCGACAGCTAACTCCAGTTGGAAAAGGCGGCGGCCCAACGTCAGGCTGTGGAGAGTAAGACACATGAGGCTTCTGGACGGTTACCTGGGCTGCAACCGGAGCGCTTCTTCACCAGCCTTTTTTTCTCCTCCTTGTCTCCAGTCCCAGGGCATCTTGATTACAGTGTTCATCCATCACTGCCAAATGGTCCAACTCCAAGGGAGATGGGCCAGACCCAACTCCCTGCTGTGCTTTCATCACTATTAATATGCAAACCTAATTTATCCTGGGTATCTACTGTCTATAAATCTTTGGCAATACATCAGTAAACAAAAGCACAGAACCAGGCCAAACACTGCAAGCTCTTGGAAACAGAACTTACTGAGGCATCTAAGGATTTCTTAGCCCGATATTGCACTCCACAGAGGGACTGTTGGGTAGGTCACAGGAGGCTCTGCGGTTTCCTAGTTAGGGCTTACCAGTCCCTCCTCTGCGGTGAACGGGGACTCAGCTCCTACAGCAGGATTCTAGGACAGGGTCTTGGCCTCCTCCCAGCTGAGATGCCAGCCTAGGGACTAGTCTTATTCTTGGAGAGAAATACAATATGAGCACGTGACAGTCATTAGGGAAGGGAATCTTGTCAAAGATGCTATCTGATCTAGACCTACATAAATGCACGGGATTTCAAAGGTCAGATAGGGAAGGAAGGAGACTCCGAAGGAAGGCTGCTGAAGGAGGTGTAAGAGAACAGGGAAATCGGTATAAGTACTGGACATTTTTGAAAGCCAGGCAAAGGTTTCCTCCTTCATTTATGTCCTTCTGTAAGAATTATTGGCAGGTGGGATTAAGGAGTTCAAGAAGTTAAGAGAAAATAGGAGACAACGCTCATGAAATAAAGATCTGAAAGTGAAAAGCGGTATGGGGAATGGTGAATAAGTGACTTTTGACTTATTTGACTGAAGTGTTAAATCATCAATAGATGTAGCACACATTAACATATGTAAGTTAAACATGGCTATTTTTCAACTAATCTCTAAAAATGAAATCTCTACAGATACAGTATTATTAGAAGTAAGCCAACTACTAACGCAAATAAATTTGCTGACAAGAGAATCCACAGTGATTTGACTGTATTCGAAAGCTGAGATAAACAGATACGGCTTATCTACAAGGTGACCATTATTATTTTATAGCTTTCTCTTGGAATATTTCATTTGAAATTATCAAAGTCACTAAATCCTCTCCTAGAGGGAAAATCCTTGCAATATATTGTATTAAATTGTCATTGAATAATTAAGACCATATGGTAATTGCACTATTCATTATTAAAAACACAGAAAGTCAACAGTCGTTCTTTTCTGAATGAAACAAAAAAGGCTGCATAAATGAATGTGCAAAAATGGTTTACAGACATATCAACAAGGCAGAAACAAAACATAGCTCTAAAGGAATGTTAAAACAGCCTGCTGTATTCTTTATTCTCATTTCAACTTTTTATGCCCTTCGTCTGGGAAGCTGCTAAATTTCTCTGCTGTTTTCTTATATTGATTATGTGAACTATAAAACTGCTAAGCCAACATCCTCTAATAATTTTTCCATCATTTACATTATCTAAAATGCTAGCGTCTACCTATTAGAGGGGTCAGCAAACTCTAGCCCATGAAGCCCAACACAGCAACGTGCAGGGCTGGAAGTGAAGTTTCTGTGTAACTCAGACATCCTATTTGTTCACATCTCATCTATGGTGGCTCTCACACAGAGACGGCAGAGTTAAGTACTTGCAACAGAGATCATACCCCCCAAAGCCCAATATTACTACCGGATCTTTTAGAGAAACGGTTGATGGACTATTGACAGAGGATTATTTTATTTTTGTCTTCTTTATTTATAATTTTGTGATCCTCTCTTAAGGAAGCCACACTTGGGCAGGGATTCCTACTTTTTCTCTCATTTTGCAAATGTGTTGTGTTAGTATCATAAAACAATCATTATCATGTTCATTTTTAATATTGTTCCTTCATTAAAACAAACCAAAAAAAAAGCTTTCTGATAAATCCACCAGGGTTCCCTTAAAGGTCAGAGCATACTACTTTCTGGTAGAAAGAGGTTAGTCTTTTTACAAATCTTGTTTAAAACTTTTCCAGACCTAAGTTAGTTTGTTCTAATTTTCAAGAAAAAGTTATGTTTATTTTCTTTAATAAAGTTCACAAACAGAATGGAGAAGCACAATGTCATAATAAACATTTTGGAGTATCTTTTTTTTTTTGCCCTTAGGTTTCTTAGAAATTTCTTTTGTGCTGAAACCTCTTATCAAGAGCCTCACAGACTGCTAAACATATGAAATTCTGTAGATAATCTATGCCTGCTTATTTCACGCTAAATCCCACTCCACCATCTCAAAAATCCAGAATAAGGTACATAAATACTGCTCACACCTGGAAGGGTAGCCAACCTTAAAGATCAAGAGCATTCAGACTTTAAAAAAACATTCTTGCTATCCTTACTGGAGACAGTGATGAACAAAAATTATTGCCATAGCCAGAGTTCCTAATCGAAATGTGATAAATTCAGGATATTCTGAGGAAATACATATTTTATTTTCTGGTTTAAAGAGAATATCAATTATGAAGAATTTAATAAAATGTTAGAGATGTATTATCCCTTCTACATGGATAAAGAACTTCTCTCTGTAGAGTTTATTATAATTCAAAGTTCACTACGGGCAGACAGTGAAATTAGGTTCATTGTTATAGTGTCACTGAACAACAGGAAGATGAATGGATGTTTGGATGAAACAAGTTTTCTTGTTTTTTTTTTTTTTCCCCACATATTTGAAATATTTTCCTGTGAGATACAAAGTACTACTGGTAATCACAGCACAGTTTTCATTGACTAGATGACTAGATTTTCCCTTATTCAAATGGTGGGAGGAGGAAAAATTTAAAGTTGAACCAGTGTCTTGGTTTTACAGTATTTTATTATGAAGTAAGATTTTCTATATTTCTAAATAGTTTATTTTGTATAGTGTCAACATTTTTAACTACATTGTCTAACCTGTAGGAAAGCTTTGACAATTAGAAACAGATTTACTAATCTGTGAAGAAGCAGTATTATTACCCAGGACAGCTTTTATTCCATTTAAAAACCATTACGTATGTTAGCTTCAGCTTGCAGATGATACATCATGGTGATTAAGACCCTTGCATCAGGAATCAGAACTGGGTTTAATTTTCTGTTTTCTTAATTATTCAGTGCGTAGCTTCAGCAACACACTTATGTCTCAATTTTCACATTACTTAAAAAGTAGAGCATTTCCTTATAAGGCTTACATGAGGTGGAGAGAAAGCTACCAAGGGAAAATGTAAAGAAGTGGAGGGGAAGGAGAGAGAAAAACCCAGGAACAAGAGGACAGTAGGAGCTAAAGCAAAGAAAGAAGGTCATGAAAGTGAGCAAAGCAGCAGCTGACACTTCCCCACATCGCTAAAGAAGTGCGGTCAACAGCCTCAGATGCCTGGTGTTGGCTGTAGTCAAGTCAACACTGAAAGTTAAATGAAACATTGAGATCTTATGAACGTAATACCTAGGACTAGTAGACAGTACTCACTTTCAAGATCAAAGGGAAAGATGTGTATTGTATATCCAAAAGCAAAAAGAGATATGCTTGCTGAAATTATAATTCTAAGCCAATCAGTAGTGGTAATTTTTAAATGAAAAATAAAATATTAATTATCCTAATTAAAATTGATTTGAAGTTTATAAAAGCTGGTTCATAGCCAGATGCCTCTGAATGTGAGGAAGGGCAGAAAGAAAATATTTGAGCTAATTAGAAAGATGCTCAATCAGAAGATGTACTTTTGAAATATAAATATCCTAGACGTGAAAGTGATCGATACTAATTGTAAGAGAATAATGGAGAAAAAGCACACACACACACACAAAAAAACAAAACAGGAAATGAAAATTCAGAGGAATGCCATGACCTAACAGGAGTTCCCTAAAATGGAAACAAATTCAACAGTCAAGAATAAAGATGAAAGGTAAGTTGCTTAGAATATGAAGACAAATAATTAGGTCCTGACAGAGATACTGCTTCTTTAAGGTACCCTTTGAGAAATTTAAAGCAAACCGTGAAAGCGATGCAGACATTCCATTAAATGAATTACTATTTCATGTTAACTTTGCAGTGAGAGAAGTGGCTCCCACACAAGTAGCATGATGGAAATAAAAATACTTAAACATGAATGTTTACATTGCCTTAGCATTCAGGAAAGATGATTAATCCATTTGCAAAGAATAAAAGGTATCAAACAAGGTAGCTTTCTTTCCATGCATTGAAAAATTAAAGAAGAGAACAATATTTCTTATTTTTTACCCTTTGAGCGTGATAATGTAGAAACACTTAGATATGAATTTAAGATGCAGCTTTCTCCTCCTTGCTATCATTTATGATCAGGCACAGGACAAGCACTCCTACCAACACCAACTCTAAAACTGGACGTGCTATATGAAACCAAGGAGTACAAATTCTGGCAAACAGCATAGGACTTCCGCAAGGAGAGAAACCACAGCATAAGCCTTACCATTGCTCAGGCTGTCTGCCCACAGCCACTTTAAAGTTTCCATTGCAAACAAGTGACTCCAAAAAGAACACAGGTCTCGCTGAGCAGAGGATGCAGAGATCAGAACTGGGGATAGCGAAGGCTGATGGAACCTATGGGGCTGAGCACTCCAGGGAAGTGAGCTATGCCATGAAGGACTTCCAGAACCCTGCATAGGATCCCCTTCGGGATAGTCTCCAAACAAATGCTAAGCTGCATATATGCTGGACGTTCGGTCAACCCACACCATCCCACCAAAAGAAAAAAACAAAAACATCTAACTGGGAGGCTGTGTGCTGAATTAAAGTTTAACATGGAATTAGTAAGAAAAAAAAAAGAATCTTGGATAGATAGATCATTGAACATTTCATACCTTGCAAGAGGCANGGAACCTATGGGGCTGAGCACTCCAGGGAAGTGAGCTATGCCATGAAGGACTTCCAGAACCCTGCATAGGGTCCCCTTCGGGATAGTCTCCAAACAAATGCTAAGCTGCATATATGCTGGACGTTCGGTCAACCCACACCCTCCCACCAAAAGAAAAAAACAAAAACATCTAACTGGGAAGCTGTGTGCTGAATTAAAGTTTAACATGGAATTAGTAAGAAAAAAAAAGAATCTTGGATAGATAGATCATTGAACATTTCATACCTTGCAAGAGGTAGAGAAGAAAGTTAAGACTTAAGGTCCCTAAGTCTTTCCAGTTTTCTCCGCCATCTAGACTAGGGAGAAATATAGAACTTGACTTTTTGTAAAAACCATGTGTACACAATTGCCACTATTTTCTTTCCTAGCTTGAGACAGAACTGGCATAGAACACTGTTTAACTCTCNTTATAAAATAATACCATTTTAAAGATGATTTTAAAAAATTCTGAGTATACTTTCAAAAACCCATAAATAATTTAGTCCTTGTAAGCTGCAGACAGCGGCAAGTTTGCACAGAGCTCAATTCCTGTCTTTGCATGGTCTCCCTCGTGCTGGTCCTGTGACAAGAACCACACCTTGCTTTCTTTTACTTCTCAATGCTCCCTTTACTAGTACAATTTTGTAGATTAACTTTATTAATGGCCCCAGTTTTTCATGCCTCCCTGTATCCATACCTTTAGGCTATATACTCAATATTTGGAACTTTTAAAAAAAAAAAGTAATAATAATTATTGTAAGCCTCAAAGTGATAGGTACATAAAGCAATAGCCCTTGTCAAATCTTACTTTATAGCTTTAGAGAGAGATAGAGCCAAAAAAATCTCCAATATAAGTCAACTCATTTTTTTTTTTAAATTTTGTCCTATTCCCTAAATTTTTCTTCATTATCAGTGTGAACTGCATATATGAGGATGCTAATCTTCTAATAACAATCCAAAATTCCTTATTATTATAAGAGTTCAACTGTGTTAACTTATATTAAAAAGCAGAGACATTACTTTTCCAACAAAAGTCTATATAGTCAAAGCTATTTTCCAGTAGTCATGTATGGATTTGAGCCTTGGACCATAGAGAAAGTTGAGTGCTGAAGAACTGATGCTTTTGAACTGTGGAGTTGGAGAAGGCTCTTGAGAGTCTCTTGGACTGCAAGGAGACCCAACCAGTCCATTCGAAAGGAAATCAGCTCTGAATATTCATTGGAAGGACTGATGCTGAAGCTGAAACTCCAACGCACTGGCCACCTGATGCAAAGAACTGACTCATTGGAAAAGACACTGAGGCTGGGAAAGATTGAAGGTGGGAGGAGAAGGGGATGACAGGATGAGATGGTTGGATACCATCACTGACTCGATGGACAGGAATTTGAGCAAGCTCTGGGAGTTGGTGATGGACAGGGAATCCTGGCATGCTGAAGTCTATGGGGTCGCAAAGAGCTGGACATGACTCAGCCACTGAACCTAATAGCCATTGTTTAGTGAAGTGAACAACTCCTTGTAGTGGTGGGAAAAGTACAACACGAAAGGCCCTCTGTTTCTTCAAGGAAGCCCATGTGATCTTCTCTGAAGTCAGTGATTTCACCAGATCTGGGACAGAGAATGCTGCCTACCAGGCTTTAAACCTTAGGAAGACAGAGACTGTGAAGGAAAAAGTGAGAATTTTTCTCTTTTCAGTATCTGTAAACAATGGTTATGGGCTTCACAGTCATGCTCTGGAGGAAAACAGGCACTGTATTTTGAAAGACCGCAACTCACTGAAAGTGATTGAAAAAGGCAGCACATAAATGAAAAACACACCGAGACACAGAGAATGCTTCTAAGCAAACAGGAGTGTCTGTCAGACAGCAGCANTGACTCATTGGAAAAGACACTGAGGCTGGGAAAGATTGAAGGTGGGAGGAGAAGGGGATGACAGGATGAGATGGTTGGATACCATCACTGACTCGATGGACAGGAATTTGAGCAAGCTCTGGGAGTTGGTGATGGACAGGGAATCCTGGCATGCTGAAGTCTATGGGGTCGCAAAGAGCTGGACATGACTCAGCCACTGAACCTAATAGCCATTGTTTAGTGAAGTGAACAACTCCTTGTAGTGGTGGGAAAAGTACAACACGAAAGGCCCTCTGTTTCTTCAAGGAAGCCCATGTGATCTTCTCTGAAGTCAGTGATTTCACCAGATCTGGGACAGAGAATGCTGCCTACCAGGCTTTAAACCTTAGGAAGACAGAGACTGTGAAGGAAAAAGTGAGAATTTTTCTCTTTTCAGTATCTGTAAACAATGGTTATGGGCTTCACAGTCATGCTCTGGAGGAAAACAGGCACTGTATTTTGAAAGACCGCAACTCACTGAAAGTGATTGAAAAAGGCAGCACATAAATGAAAAACACACCGAGACACAGAGAATGCTTCTAAGCAAACAGGAGTGTCTGTCAGACAGCAGCAGCAGTTGCCGTGAGCCTTGTGACAAGGAGATCCCAGCTCCTCCTGGAACTCATTCTAAGAGCTCTGGAATGATATTCATGATGGACTTAAGACACTGTAAAAGCATTCGCTGATCAGCCATGTCAGAGTCTTTGCAACTGATGGACTGTAGCCCACCAGGCTCCTCCATCCGTGGGATTTCCCAGGCAAGAATACTGGAGTGGGTTGCCATTTCCTTCTCCAAGGGATCCTCTCAATCCAGGGATCAAACCCACGTCTCCTGCATTGGCAGGCCGATTCTTTACCACTGAGACACCAGGGAAGCACCAAAGCTATGTCCAGATCATGAGCTTTATGTTCATTCAGATCAGTGAATCTAAGCAGCTTGTTGATAACAATTGCAATGAATATGCCCAGAAGAAACTTTAAGAAAGGGAATCGAAACCTAAGAACTTTCTACTAAAGAAATCACTTACTAAGCTAGATAGATCCATGAGGAGATATTTAAAGAGAAAATACACACATATACAGTGTGGGTTCAATATTTATTTATGCCTCACAATAGTTGATTTCATGGCAGATTAAACCATAGAGTTTATTTGCATTTAAGGCAAGATTTTTCACACAAACCCAGGTGAGCTGTTAAAATTGAGCAGTGGTTCCACTGGTCTAAATATTGTTCTAACAAATACAACAAACCAGAAACAAACACACAGAGAGGCTAATGATTTCCAGAAGGGAGGGAGGTGGAGAGGGGTATATCGAGATAGATGAAGGAGAGGAGGTAGATACTACCAGTTATAAAATAAGGAAGTCCTGGGGATGTGATGAACTGCACAAGAACTACAGTCAACAATACTATAGTAACTTTGAATGGTGTGTAATTTAAAAAATCCAATCACTATGCTGTCCACCTGAAACTAACATTCTAAGTTAACTATACTGCAATGCAAGTTAATATAAAACTAAATATTGTTCTCTCAAATAACCTACATACCGCAACAACTCTTATATTTAAGAAACACAAAGTGTCATGGATAACCGTAATTAAGACCTTAAGAAAAATTTTCAGACAAAAACATGTGTGTAAAATACTTTAAGAAAAATATGAGAAGCATAATGACTAGGACTAACATATCTATCTTGTAAAACCATAAAAGATGTTTTTTTGGAAGACATAATGAATGCTACTTCATTATAAAGATGTAAAACTCAACATTCCAACAGGATAGAATGCAATTTCATTAATAATGCAGGCCTCTAAGATTTTTGTTTAATCACTTAGTACCACCAGTAAGCAAAATTAACATTTTTTGCAAGTAACTTATTTTTCCCATATCATGCATGCATTGTTTAAAATATTCAATATCTTAGATCCAAGAGTTGCTAATAAACAATTATTTCTCAATTTAAAGAGTAAGTCAATTACACTATTATATAATGTAACATAATTTTGAAACAGAATTGCCCATTTAACTGATAATCGTTTTGATTAACTCACTTTTACATAAGATTGTATTCTGCAAAAACCTACAATTGCACTTTTATTGCGTTTGCACGACAGAGTTCTTATATTCTACTAATGTTAAGTCATAAAACATCACACAAGAAAAAACTCACATTTCACCATGATATTCGATGTGGTACACATTCTTTCCTGTTATGCAGTTCAGATAGAATAATTACAACTGCCAATAGGCCACTTGCTTTGTAGGGAAAATTACCAAACCAAGCGTGCCCTTTAGCTGTCCATGATTCCTCACTAGTCATATTCCTTGGAAGACTAATAGTGTAGACTCTACTAACAGCAAGTGCCTTTCTGAGATGGTTCCCATAGCTCACCTTATTAAAAGTGCTATTACCTAACTGAAAGTATTTCAGAAGAAACAATAAGTAACATATAAGCGTGAAACAACAATCATTCCTGCACAGTTGTGTCTGACTCTTTGTGANTCTACTAACAGCAAGTGCCTTTCTGAGATGGTTCCCATAGCTCACCTTATTAAAAGTGCTATTACCTAATTGAAAGTATTTCAGAAGAAACAATAAGTAACATATAAGCGTGAAACAACAATCATTCCTACACAGTTGTGTCTGACTCTTTGTGACCCCATAACTGTAGCCCACCAGGCACCTCTGTCCATGGGATTCTCCAGGCAAGAATACTGGAGTGGGTTGACATCTCCTCCTCCAAGAGATCTTCCTGATCCAGGAATCAAATGTATGACTCCAGCATTTCCTGCATTGATAGGCAGGTTCTTACCACTGAGCCACCTGGGAAGCTCTCATATATTCATACAATCAAGTGCTTGTAATTTATAATATTAGCCAACATTGAGTGTTTATTGTTAAGTGATTTGTATGGATTAATTTGATTCTTACAAAATCATCCTATGTAGATGGTAGGAAATTATTCCCATTTTATAGGTGAGAAAACCAAGATACAGAAATTTTAATTAATTTTCTTCAAGTTATTTAGCTAGAAACAGAGAAGACTTGCCTTCAGGCAATCAGGATCCATTCATCCATACAACATAATGGAACATTTACTGAACCTATAATTCCTTAGTTTTTAAATCAGGCAAATGGCAATAACCACAGTGGTTCTTTGTGAATGGCACTTAGCACTGATGTATCTTTTTCCTCAGATACAAAATGAGGAAAATGGGCTGCATAAGTGTCTTTGTGAGAACTAGAATTCCCTTATTTGCACTCTGCAAATGTGCGATGAGATTATTCGCACAATTTTGAAAAATGCCTGCTTGAATTTTATTTTCTTTCGCTTCAGGGTAATGTCTAATACTTGACACAAACCCCAAATGTAACCAAAGCCCGTTTAAAACATTCCCACTTTCAGGAAATGTAGTTGACATGTTCAATCTGTTAATTTCAATTGCTTTACCTTCAGTTATGGGAAGACATAAACACCGCCTGTCTCCTGCCCATGCGATTATGCTCCACAGCGAAAGCTACTTCTTAATGCTGCTCCAGATATGTTAACCCAGTGCTGACAGAGACAGGGACCAAAGTTAGGCTCAGTCAACACTGATCANATTTAAAAAATTCCCACTTTCAGGAAATGTAGTTGACATGTTCAATCTGTTAATTTCAATTGTTTTACCTTCAATTATGGGAAGACATAAACACCGCCTGTCTCCTGCCCATGCGATTATGCTCCACAGTGAAAGCTACTTCTTAATGCTGCTCCAGATATGTTAACCCAGTGCTGACAGACACAGGGACCAAAGTTAGGCTCAGTCAACACTGATCAGTAATTCCTGCCCATCTTCCAATCATTAGCACTGAAACAGATGGGCAGAAAGGTAAAGGACAAGCTTTTCACTTCTGCCTCTGTCTCTTAGAATATGTCCAATGTTGAAATAAGCTTTCATCATTCACACAGGAGCCTGCTCCACTTAATGGAGAGAAAAACTCAATCCTTTGGAAATGTAAGATTTCTTAACATCAGGGAGGTNACTGTCTCTTAGAATATGTCCAATGTTGAAATAAGCTTTCATCATTCACACAGGAGCCTGCTCCACTTAATGGAGAGAAAAACTCAATCCTTTGGAAATGTAAGATTTCTTAACATCAGGGAGGTGAACTGGATATTGGGCTTGAGACCTGAGTGTCAGAAACAAAACCAAATTCATCACATGGTCAGTCAAAGAGCTAAAAGCTGAACCGGAAAATTGGGTTCCAGACACGAGCGCTGACCACTTGGTGGTGTTCATGTGAGCGGCCCTATCATTAAGCCTTATCTTCACAACAAACCTGATGAGNTCTGTCTCTTAGAATATGTCCAATGTTGAAATAAGCTTTCATCATTCACACAGGAGCCTGCTCAACTTAATGGAGAGAAAAACTCAATCCTTTGGAAATGTAAGATTTCTTAACATCAGGGAGGTGAAATGGATATTGAGCTTGAGACCTGAGTGTCAGAAACAAAACCAAATTCATCACATGGTCAGTGAAAGAGCTAAATGCTGAACCGGAAAATTGGGTTCCAGACACGAGCACTGACCACTTGGTGGTGTTCATGTGAGCGGCCCTATCATTAAGCCTTATCTTCACAACAAACCTGATGAGGCCTTTGCTTGGCTGTGCAACTGAATCAGCATACACCTGTTTCGAAAAGATGAGTAAAGACTTCCTCAGTTAACTCAGTACATGGTCAATTATATCAATGNCTGACCACTTGGTGGTGTTCATGTGAGCGGCCCTATCATTAAGCCTTATCTTCACAACAAACCTGATGAGGCCTTTGCTTGGCTGTGCAACTGAATCAGCATACACCTGTTTCGAAAAGATGAGTAAAGGCTTCCTCAGTTAACTCAGTACGTGGTCAATTATATCAATGTCTCTAGTTCTTCACCTCAGAGACTGTTTGGCTCAGTTTTCTTTGCTTGACTGGACCGCTGAGCACTGGGCCCAGACTGGTTAAAGTTGCATTCATGTGACGTTTACGTTATGTTATGTCAAGTGCAGCAGCCTATCTCTCCATCCTCCGTGGGGTCACTATCAACTGTCATAATCCGCCAACAGATACGAAATAGTCCCACATAGGGCTCAGGTTTGATCGTTTTAATTCTTGATTAATATTCTGCTTTAGGGGTATTAGAACTGATAATTATCTTCAGAAAATTATCAAATAAAATCTCTACTTATTCAACCTGCCAACCTCCTCTGAGAAGTTTTGGCAATGAGACTTCATTATTTTTCGTTGTGTTCAGCTAATAGAGTCTTAAAAAGCTGCATTTGAATATGGATTCTCTTTCCATCAAATGTTATTAAGATTTTATTCAACAGTTGAGTGGCCATGTTACAGCGGTGAATAAAGGTTGCAATCAATTAAACTGAGTTATAAACATTACCAAATGAAACACTACTTTATAAATTTGAAAAACAGCAATAAATAAATAAATAAAACTCTCTTCTCTACTGAATAAATTAGCTCCTGACACCTTATAGAGAAAATAAACATAGAATCAACTACTGATGTGTGGTTAGCTTCATAATTGTCATTTGAAGTATTTTTAAGATAAAGCATTATATTTCATTGCTCTAATTTGGATGGAAAACCTGTTTTTCCTTATGAAAATTGCTAAGTGTTCATTAGAACAAAGTCTTTTTACTTTCAAATCATAGCACCAACATTTATGAAATTCCAAGCTCTCTAACTGAATGCTACAAACATTACATAAAATACATTAGCCATATAATATTTTGAAAATATTAAAGATTTAAGATGTCTAATATTAGAAGAACTCTGGAAGACAGAAACCATTGCCCAAATTCTATTTCCACATTAAAAGAGATAACCTATGACTTAGTATAACCAAGTTCATATGCTGCAAATTTAAGATGTACTGAATGAGGAAAATTGAAATGTGTAAGTAAAATAAGAATTTACTATTTATCTAAAAATTTCCCTAGCAAACTCTGTCCTATGTCAGAGAGGATAGATAAAAGTAAACCTGATCAGTTCATGTTATACTCCAACAATACCACTCAGTATCATTTTGCAGAGTCAGACACAACTGAGCGACTAAACTATCCTATCCCATCACTTCTGCAGAATGTAAGAATTAAAACGCTTAGATGAGCAGCTTCAGAACTCTTCTTGCTAATGCTATTGAGCAACTGTTTCCTTGAAGTTATTAGTACAGTTTGATTTTGCATTATACCTGGTTTTCCTGAGTCTGATTTAACAATCCTAGTCTAATCCTGTGTGTGAGCTCACACCGGTAACCAGTGATGCCTCCAGACTGTGGTTTATGTGGGAAAGCCTCCTACTCTTAGTAGCATATCTCAGGACAGGAAGTGAGGAAAAGAATTAGTAAAATTTTAGGAAATATGACTTGANGAAGTTATTAGTACAGTTTGATTTTGCATTATACCTGGTTTTCCTGAGTCTGATTTAACAATCCTAGTCTAATCCTGTGTGTGAGCTCACACCGGTAACCAGTGATGCCTCCAGACTGTGGTTTATGTGGGAAAGCCTCCTACTCTTAGTAGCATATCTCAGGACAGGAAGTGAGGAAAAGAATTAGTAAAATTTTAGGAAATATGACTTGACATTAATGCCAGCTGACTAGAGGTGTTTATAAAGAATATACTTTTTTTTAACACAATGCTTTCAAAGGCTAAATCTAGTTGATCTCTGGATTATTTTTTTTTTTTTAATTAAAAACATGAACGGAGTATGAACAGAAGTTGAGTTGGATCTTATTCTCCTTTATGGTGGGAAGAATAAGAATATCCTAAGTGCCAGTCAAAATCAGAGTCGTAGTCAGCTTATCATGCAGTAAATTTAGAGTCCTCCCATGGACAGAGGAGCCTGGCATGCTACGGTCCATAGAGTAGCATAGAGCTGGACACAACTGAAGCGGCTGAGCGTGCACACGGACGCAATCATTTCTCATGCCCATAGTAATGTTCCTTTTAATCAAAGACTTGTATGCTTTCAAGTCAGTTCTAAAGAGAGCACATGCATTTAAATTGTCATTGTACATAACATTTGGATTTCAGTTATAAAAGCCTCTCATTGTGAATCTTCAGAGACTTGATGTATAACACATTAGGATAACAATTCAGTCAGCTGCAATACCGTTTATAATTTTAAAGCCTTTTAGGCTGCAATGAAAGGGCAATAATTTTGTTTCCTTTAAAAGAGAATAGTTCTGAAGTAACTGAAGGATATTCAAGAAAGACTGTTCTATTTCTCTTTCATGTGTATTTTATTATCCAAATTAGGTTTTATTAGTCTATTTTACCAAATGATTTTCTTAAAACAACTTACATTCATGTAAAAGATACCCATGCCTTCTGTTCTTACTTAAATACATATGCACTTATTGTGCCACTAAATGCAATGAGATAAAGCAGACACAGTGCTCCTTTATGTTAATGACCACGACCCCAAAGCGTTAGAAGGCTCTTCTTAACACCATGAGCTTTCCAGCCGCACAGTATCTGGAACACTTATGAATTAGAGAATTTCCTAATCTTCTAAGGCTGTAAATGCTAACAAAACAGTCCACCTTTAGTAAATTTGGTTTTGCTTAAAACTCTACCAAACCACTTAAGTGTGTTCTGCAGCAGTAGACATGTAAAAGTTAACCCAATTTTACGTGCATATCACTCAATCAAAGTCACAGTTAATATGAGAACAAATTTGTCTTATGAAAATTTTTAAACCAGGCATAGACATAAGAGGCAGAAGTATCAGAAAAAAAAAAAAAAGAAAAGCTCATACTTCTCAAATATCAATATTGAACCCGGTAAACATTCACCACAGTACCCTATTTAAACATGGCAATATTGTACTTCTAAGTTAGAAGTAACCAACACCTGAATAAGTGTAAGGAATTAAGGATCATGTAATAATTACCCAAAGTGATTTATGTAATTAAGAGGTTTTTGAAAAATAAAATAGGCCTAAAATTTTGCTAAACGGTCAGACAAAAATGGTATCGAAAAGTTTCCAGATGCTTTCATTCTTTACTCAAACTGTAAACAGACTGAGTAAGTGACAGTTGCTCAGTGCTGCCTGAGTCTTTGCAACCCCACGGACGATAGCCTGCCAGGCTCCTCTGTCCATGGGATTCTCCAGGCAAGATTACTGGAATGGGTTGCCATTTCCTTCTTAAAAGCAACACGAGAGTTACTCACATCTCTCGTGAAGTCTCGCTGATTGCAGGACCACCAAGAAAACCAAACTGAACCAAACTGACTCACTTCCACGATGGAAGGACTTATACTCCTAGCTGCTGGTTTGGCTGCCCTGGGCTTATCCGCTTTCTCCTGTAATTGCCTTCAACTGAAGAGCTGTCATAACCGAGGTCACGCCCCCTTTCCAAAAACAACCTGAATCCTATGATTGGTCAGTGAGGAACGATAAAGGCGTGGCTGGCTCACCCCCAACTTAAAACAACTTAGAAAAGAAGCATCAACATGCCTATGAAATCAGGTGAGACCTATTGACTTCATCAAAGCCCGAAGCCTCCGCTGCTCAATCTCTCTGTCTTGCCATCCACATGTGCCGGCGATTGACTGAACTTTGTCCACACTAATTTTAGTGTCTGCTCTCCACGGAATTTTACCAGCAAACCCTGTCCCATTCACCCAAAACTACAGATCTTTAAAATCTCGAAAGTTGGCATTCTCTTTCACAGATATCCAAATAATTGAAGCTTGATGAAAAGCTTGATGAATAATTGAGAGGCAGAATTTGCAACATTTTCCAAGGCAACTTTCTAAAGACACTCAAAATCATAGTCATGAAAGGGTAAAAATCTGAGTTATTTCCAGATGCATGCAATTAATAATAGTGTGATTACTATCTTGGTACAAAGCCAAATTTCATTAATTTTAGGAGGTAAAGGAAAGCTTCATGGAGATGTGGAGATAAGTTGAGAAATGTAATTATTTTTGATAGTGCAGCAACTGAAGTGAAAGCAATCATTTCTCAATGTCCTGATTAAACTATTCTGCAGAACCGTAATGAATATACTGCTTGCATTATCTTGGTATATAAAAATATTAAGTACAATAAGAAGTGTTATATAATCAAGACTGGATACAGAAGAACCTACATGATTGATGATTTCTTTAAAAATTCTGGCAAATCAAACTTCCCGCGGAGATATCACAGCACCATAAAACAAAAGACTCTTGATAAAGCTCTGTTAGCTTCAGGGTCATGGTCAACAGCTAGTGGCCTCAGGGGACTTGATCCTAATGATGAGGGTATTGAAAAACCACTTACAATAAAATGAGATATTCACCTTGCCTTTACTCACTTGCTAAACGAGATTTATGAAGAGTTTCTGAAAATACCTTATTCATGTATTCATTTATTCTTTACTGTGTGGCTAGTAGTATTATGGTGTTGTAGAGGACATAAACCAAATATAAGACAGACTTAGTCTTTAAAGAGCACTTATTTCCATAATGAGAAATACGGAAATTATAATAACCTCAATAACTAGAGCCACCATTTACTAAATGCTGCCATTTGCTAGGTAGTAGGCTTTGTGATTTATGTACATTACATTTAATCCACATCGGCCTTAAGAAGTAGATGCTATTTTCCCTGCTTAATAAATGATGAACTACTTGAATGAAAGTAGATACATCTATTGCTTACTGACTCCCAGATAGTCTCCAGCAGCTTTAGGGTTTCAAATTAAGCACATGTAACCCCAAATTCTTCTTTGCTACCATTCCAAACTAGCTCATGAAATTTTAAACAGTAATATAAGGAAATTAACAATTAGATTTCACAATGATGAATAAAAATAATAAGCACCCAAGGAGTTAAGAGGAAAATAAGAGAGATATTGAGAAAACTTTCAATATTTTTCCCTTTATCTTAGGGAAGTTTCATATTAATCTTTAAGAGAATTGTTAAAAAATATAATTAGGCCCTTAGGCTATGCAAAGGAAAATCAACGATAAAGTTCTTGTTCTAAGACATTAAGAAATTAAATTTTTCTTAAATACATGGTAAAACTATAACTGCATTAGTTCTAAAAAACTAAATGTTCTCAAGAAATACATGTATATAATTCTATATGCTGTTTCCCAAAAATTTGCCCAGAGATCAGGATTACAAATTGGATATTAACTGAAAGACAGCTAGGGGGCATGTACCTTTACGTTATGGTGTGTCAGAAGTTTAAAGGGCTGAATCAAGGAAAGTAAATTCCCAGACATACTGTGCTGTGTCTTCAAAATAGCGCTATTTAATATTGACTAATTCATACTCTAGGAAATGTACTGTTGTTGAATTGTTGGGTTCTGATAGGTTATCCACTGGGAGAAAGGGAAATAATTCAAAGCAAAAACCTGTAGGTAAAGGGAGATGTGAGGACAGAAATTAGATTACAGGCAAAGGGGAATGAACTGTGGGTGGTGGAGGAAGGCTAGGAGACTGTCCTCTGCAGCTAGGAGTTGCCAGAATTCAGAAAATAGAGACACCCTGTGAATAGAGACACCCTGTGAACAGAGGCACCCTGGTGCAGTCTTGTTTTTATATAAGCTTTAAACTCTTCAGTAATTATTTAGTTATTAGCATGTGAAGAGCAATGTTCTCAATATAACGACATCAAAATTAAAAGAAAAAAAAAAGTTAAGCAGTGTTTCATATAAAGGCCCTTAAATAAGTGAGAGTTCTCCAATGACTTCCAAGAGGTAACCATCTCAGATTCTGCTAAACTGGGAAATAAGGGTGGGGAAACTAATGAGGACTGATGAGATAAGACAAACTTTAATTTTTTTCAACAATATGCAAATCAGCTAAAGCCTATAACTGGGTTAAATATTCAACATAACCATAGATGCCAAGCCCCTGTTCAGCAAGTTCTCTAATACTCAAATCAATTAAAAACCAACTTGCAAAGATCTTGATATTCACGGGGCTTCACACAGGGAAACCACAAGCCACTGGGGAGAACACATAAACTCAGAGGAGTCTCAGCCCCTTCCTTCGTCTGCCCTGAAGTAGCACTGCCTGGTGTGGGGTGATGCCAGGCAAGGCTTTTTTGGCTAAATAGGAAAAGAGTAGGTGAGATGCTTCCTTTATAGAGCTTGGGAGAACCAGTGTTCTCAGCTACATTACTGTTCAGAAAAAAAGCAACCATGTGAAAGATTATATAAATAGATGAGACTGAATATAATCATATTTAATTAATGCAATTCTAATTATATAACTGAGAAAAAGATAATTTGGGTAACTGGGACATACTTCCAAACTATGAAATCAGCATTGTATTTTCTCCTTTGTTAATAACTAATACAGTTGAATATATTAGCAACTCTTTAGTTAAATTATATTATACAAGCCTTCCTATTTTTATTTACATCCAAATATAATATTGCAACCCATAAAGCATAGCTAGAAGCAATTTTGCTTACTTTGCTATAAATAATAATAAACCATAAACGTTTTCTTGAAAAATTCCATAAACGCTGATATTGTTAATCATAGAAAATGTTATTCATTTTAAATTTTCTCTAAGAAGCCCTAAGATAGGGCAATAACTTTAGACTTGATGCTAATTTCTGACATTTATATTTCTGAAATAATGACACTAAAGTGTTGATTAGAAATAATACCAATTTTTTAAATAGGCAGGCTGGTTAAAATGCACAGAGAGCAGATATTTACAGTATGATTTTTTTGAAAATGATCTCACTTACTTGCCAGTCATTCAACTGAGAAAAAAAAGTAAAGGCAACATTTTGTGAGATTCTTTTTATGCTGTTCACTATATGTCTCAATTCCTCTCAAAAGTCAATGGATAATTCAGTATTAGATACTTCTAGTAATAAGTAATTTTCTTTAACAACGGCCTTTATGACTCCATGGCCAATTCAGCTAAACTTCAAATGCAACAGATGAAAAATAAAAGCCATCTTCTCTCCTAATCATGTTTTTCTTTTGTTGTCATTTTCCATTAATTTTCCAAAACTAGGTATTGAGGGGCTTTCCTGGAAGCTCAGCTGGTAAAGAATCTGCCTGCAATGCAGGAGACTCTGGTTCAATTCTTGGGTCAGGAAGATCCCCTAGAGAGGGGATAGGCTACCCACTCCTGGTGACTCAGATGGTAAAGCATCTGCCTACAATGTGGGAGACCCGGGTTCAATCCCTGGATCGGAAGATCCTCTGGAGAAGGAAATGGCAACCCACTCCAGTACTTTTGCCTGGAAAATCCCATGGACGGAGGAGCCTGGTAGGCTATGGGCTCGCAAAGAGTCGGACATGACTTCACTTTTACTCATTCCAGTATTTTTGGGCTTCCCTGGTGGCTTAGCTGGTAAAGAATGCACCTGTTATGCAGGAGACCTGGGTTCGATCCCTGGGTTGGGAAGTTCCCCTAGAGAAGGGAAAGGCCACCCACTACAGTATTCTGGCTGGAGAATTCCATGGACTATAGTCCATGGGGTCACAAAGAGTAGGACATGACTGAGTGACTTTCACTTTCATTTTAGATCTTTAGAATCACAGTTATATCTTTCCTTTCTCTGTTCTATGCATCCTTCCCTTCCTGTTTAAACCATTAAAATCATCTGTTCTCCTCTTCATTTCCAATTCTACAAACAACTTAGCCTATTTTCGAATCTCTGTGTACTACTCTATTTCTCTCATGCATTCAATAAAGTTACTGAACATCTATATTATAACTACATACATTAGAGGAACTGGAGTCAGATAAATCAAAAGTCGATTCCTGATCCCACCATGAAGCAACAGTGTGAACTTCAAAAAATGATAGCATCTCTTAGGTATAGTCTCTTCCTCTGTAAAATAGACACTGCAATAATACTAATCTTCCAGTGTTGGGACAATTAATAAGGGAATGCATGGAAAGCAGATCAGACGATGCCTGGCGCATGCTAAGCCCTAACGAATCCTCCCTTTCCTCTTCCACATCACCTTCACGTTTTTGAACTAATACCTTCTGCCTTACATGGAGTTATTTACGGTTGTGTCTCAGTATGCCTGTGGGATTTTCAGATGTGGACAATGTTCATTTCTATATTCTCACCATCCAGCATAGTATCTTAAACAGACAGGACTTCAAACCATGTTTCTCAAATACTGTTTTTGTTCAGTTGCTCAGTCACGTCCAACTTTGCGACCCCACGGACGGCAGTATGCCAGGCTTCCCTGTCCTTCACTATCTCCTGGAATTTGCTCAAACTCATGTCCATTGAGTTGACGATGCCATCCAACTATCTCAACCTCTGCCGCCCCTTTCTCCACCTGCCCTCAAATGCCAATATGCTTTCCTGGCAATTTACTCTTGGCAAGTTCATCTTTAGGTAGCAAAGTTCTATGCTACTTTCATGTTAATTTCTGCTCACTGAGGATCTTATAAAGAAAAAACGTCTAGAATTTCTAATGATCCAGTTAATAAGTTGATAATTCCATTTTTTAAAATATTTATTAAGTCTACTGTGTGCTGTGTGTCTTAGGATCAGTAATTACATAATTTTCTATCCTCTGATCTATAATCATAAATTTTTACAGATAATAACCAGGAAATTGTCAGTGTTTGATTCTGTACTCAATAAAAGAAGATCAATTATTATTGCCCTCAGTTGAATTTTACCTACGGTGGATATGAAATAGGATGAAAAACTAGAGTACCAAGCATGCTTATATGAGAAGTAAACAGATGAGTAACATAAACAACTGGGGTAAATGTTTTTTTTTTTTTTCCTGTTTTTCTCTCCAGATCACTCTGCTCTTTTCCCTTTTGTANATGTATAATATCATATATGAAACGAATCGCCAGTCCAGGTTCAATGCAGGATACAGGATGCTTGGGGCTCGTGCACTGGGATGACTCAGAGGGATGGTATGGGGAGGGAGGAGGGAGGGAGGTTCAGGATGGGGAACACATATATCCCTATGGAGGATTCATGTTGATGTATGGTAAAACCAATACAATATTGTAAAGTAATTAACCTGCAATGAAAATAAATAAATTTATTTAAAAAAAAAATCTGACATATCTTGTTAGCCTTTTACTATTTCCTGTGGGAATTTATTCCTACAATATTAATTTGAGTCTCATCTGCATATTCACAATTATACAATCATATTAATAAAATCAAAGTTCTCAAGGATAATATTTAATGCTACGTGAACTGAAATCAGAAGTCCTCCACGGAACTTCTCCCTCTAAATATTGTGGGGTTCCATTTGATCCAGTATGGTCACATATTTTACTGGTTCACTAGCTGTCAGCTTACTTCTCACACCAATTATCCTTTAGAAAAATATTTCCCAATGTCTGTTTTGTGGTGATTTTCAACAAAATAATACATCAGCCTAAGGAAAAGTCTAAATTTGAGATAAAATATCTACCTAGNCGGAACTTCTCCCTCTAAATATTGTGGGGTTCCATTTGATCCAGTATGGTCACATATTTTACTGGTTCACTAGCTGTCAGCTTACTTCTCACACCAATTATCCTTTAGAAAAATATTTCCCAATGTCTGTTTTGTGGTGATTTTCAACAAAATAATACATCAGCCTAAGGAAAAGTCTAAATTTGAGATAAAATATCTACCTAGACTGAATGAACAGTTTTTCTGTACTTTATTAATCATAAAATCTTTTTACTTTTTAAAATAAATGAGGACTACTTTTACATGGAACGCATTTTATAAAGGAAAACTATTCCAGAATCATGCTCTCTGTGTCATTTGTCCCTCTACCTGATTTCTGGGGAACTACCTTTAATGTGAATCTCTACTATAAGATGACAGGTTTGTTTTTTTTTTCCTTTAAAACTTTAATCAGAATAATAACAGTCTTTATTCACTGAAGCTGCATGCTCAAACTCCATCTATGATTAAGCTCAATTACAATATTTTGATAAAAATAGAAACTCCAGTCTTAAGATAATTCTGTGGCAGTTACATTTGTGATTTTACCATTTCCTCCTTATGATCTCCTGTTATAATTAGAATTACAAGTTGTACATCAATCTGAGAGCCCCTTGATGGCTGATAGAGATACATTAATTCCTTATCTCTCTCTCAGCTTTCTTTTACAGCTTTTCATATCCAACAACCTCTATTTTTAAACTTTGCTTCTTTAAAGTTAATTAAACAATTAGTTTTCAAATTCCCTCTTTCTCTGTTTCTAAGCTCTTTCCCAGAGCTCTCTTCTAGATGTTATTCTCTAGCTTTGAATATTGTTATATGTTCAGTTCCACCTCCCCTGCATTCAGTGTCTAGTTGTTCATTCATTCGCTTGTCCATTCATTCTAGTCTTGTTGTTTACTTTCACTTTCTAGCACCAAGGACAGAGACCACAAGACTATATTCCCTAAATCGCACAAAGACACAGCACCTCTCCTGGTGAAAGGTATGAATTCTCAAGTCAGTCAGATCTGACTTCACCTTACTTCCCCAGGCTCAGTTAAGTACAAAATAATGACATCAGAGAGTTTTTGTGAGAATTAAATGAGACAAAGAATATGATCAGAAACTTCAATGAGAAGTCTCTGATGTCTAAGACAGTGTATACTCAATAAATATTTACTGAATTTAATATTAACTCTAAACTGCACATGTTCAACTAGGCTGTTCCCCACTTTATATGTTTTGGGATATGAACACTATTATTTTTAAAGTGTAAACACATATTATCACATCTAAAAGTATGTTATAAATATTTTATGAACTGATTTTCTGTGTTCCAAATGTTTGGAGCATACTGGCCTAGCCTATGTATATTGTTAACATCATCTGAGCTGAAAGAAATGTAAACGTGATTGATAAAAATGATGAAAAAAATTACCATCTTTCTCCTAAATCTTTAATTACCACAAATTATTGCTTTATCTAACACTATTTGTAAAATCTTAGGTATATGAGTTTAGTTTTAGTTTATCCTAGCAGTTTATACTTTGTTTATGAAACTTCTTCAAGTAATATGTAACTGTTTTTGTTTGCTTGTTTCTAAAACTTAACCTTGGCCAACATAAAAAGAAATTGTTTTACTCATTTCTTTAAAAACACTCAATATTTTATTGAAATAACTAAGGGCAGGAATATTTTTTGTTTTCCTTGTTTTAACTTGAGGAGGAAACTGCAGAAAGGAAAAAAAGAAGCACTGCTTCTTTGTGACTTATCCTACATTTTGTTGTCTTTATTCCTACAGAGCACTTAATTANCCAACATAAAAAGAAATTGTTTTACTCATTTCTTTAAAAACACTCAATATTTTATTGAAATAACTAAGGGCAGGAATATTTTTTGTTTTCCTTGTTTTAACTTGAGGAGGAAACTGCAGAAAGGAAAAAAAGAAGCACTGCTTCTTTGTGACTTATCCTACATTTTGTTGTCTTTATTCCTACAGAGCACTTAATTAACCTCAATTTAAAACATCCATTCAAATGGATATCGGACTGCCATGGCACATAACTAGGGACCAGGTTAAAACAAAACAAAACAAAACAAAACAAAAAACAGATCACTGTGAGCATATTTTCACAAATGAGAAGACAAGTGCTCATTTTTGTTACTGAAACATTCTAACCTTTTTCACCTCTTTCAGGTAAATGCTGAAGCTGATTTTAATGTGCTATCTATCTTAAAGCTGACTTGTTAAAATAGCCATCATATATAACTTGCAAATTTAGATTTCAAGAATCCCTGCTCTCTAAGAATATATCCAAACAAATTACAAGATACAAAGAACAATTTTCTTTTTAAATGATGAAAAAGAACTTAAAGGCTTTAAACTGTGATTTAAAGTCAGCCGGCCACTCATTCACATCTCAGTATTTTTTAAGTATCTCCCACTTGTCAGGAGGTATGTTACAAGTTTGAGAATAATAAGACAAATTGGAGACCATTCTTTCCTAGAAAGCCACAATGTAGCAAGAGAGAGAAAACAGTATGACAGATTGGCAGATGAGCCACTGGAACATAATTATGGACGGAATGTGTGTCTAAAAAGACATGTACAAAGTGTTATGAGGGCAGCACAGAAAGTATCTCACAGGCACATACACACAGATGTTTAAAAAGGCAAGGACATGAGATCTCTGATGGAAATTATCCTTTACCTGGTATTTAATGGGAACATGATTTATTCCTAGATTAGAGGGTGAGGACATACAAGCAAAGGGAGTAACAACTTCAATGAAAAGAGCCTGTGAAAGGTCATGGGGTGGTCAAGAAAGAGGAAAATGCATTACTTGTATATGACTTCAGTGAACTATCTAAGGAGGGGTAAATGTTACCTAGAGTCTTAAGCCATCTGTTCACTCTTCCATGGCAAGCTTGAGGAAACATAGATATTCCTTCAATGACCATTTTATTTAGTATCTGACAAGCAGGAGGAGATTTTATTCTTGCATGAAAATGTCATTTGAAGACTTTTGGGAGAATAGATGTTGCTCCTGGACTCTTAAAACAAAAGAACCTTGAATGAACTTTCAAGGTCTGAATCTATGGAAAGAAATTTTACCATCATATCTAAGGTGAAACAAAACTGAGATTTCTTTTCTTTTCTTTTTTTTTTTTATTCTTTTAGATATGAGATTGTTAGAATGGGAAAGTTTTGAGGAAAATGAAATGGGGTGACGTTATTGCAAGGGATTTAAATCTGAATGACTATGTTGGAGAACTATCTCAATTAGAGAATCAGAATTTAAACAGGGCTGGGGTAGAGATGAACCCCTTAATTAAGTCATGTAAAAATAGAACTACACCTTTTTTTTAGGAAGTCCCTATTTTACTGGCCCTCTCTACTACTTTTCAGAGCCCTGGCACCCACTCAATGGAAATATTGATCTTGTGTTACTTTTCTTTCAGAAGTAGAAGTCACAGATACATGATAGACTGAATATAATATGTTGCTCAGGTTTCCCTGGTGGTTCAGTGGTAAAGATTCTGCCTGCCAATGCAGGACACGCATGTTTGATCCCTGGGTTAGGAAGATCCCCTAGGGAAGGAAATGGCAAGCCACTGCAGTATTCTTGCCTGGGAAATCCCCTGGACAGAGGAGCCTGGTGGGCTATAGTCCATGGGGTCACAAAACAGTTGGACACAACTTAGTGACCAAACAGCAGCACTATATTGCCAGAATATGATTATATTATAAAGACAAACAGTCATGTTAACAATAAATTTTAAGCTAGATATCGAGATAGACAACTCAGCAACCATCTCTTTTTTTCCTTTTTTTGCCGACTATAATTTATTTGCCAACACAAAGCTTGACATTTAAATTTTTTTTTCACATTTTTAGTTTTTATTTTTTAGTTTGTTTTGCTTTACAATACTGTATTCGTTCTGCCATACATTGACATGAATCAGCCACGAGTGTATATGGGCTCCCAATCCCAACCCCTCCTCCCCCCTCCCACCCCACACCATCTCCCTGGATCATCTCCGTGCATCAGTCCCAAGCATCCTGCATCCTGCATCAAACCTAGACCGGCGATTCGTTTCACTTATATCTCATCCAGTCCAGTGTGGTGCAGTGGATAGAACAAACGAATAAAAATAAGATAAAGAGGACGACTTGAGTCCTTGTCCTTTGCGGACTGAAACCTAGCACTTTCTCTCTCTTAATGGAGATGACAATATGACAATACTCAATTCAAAGGTGTCAGGGAAATATACAACTGGTGCTCATATGGAGATATGACAGCAGAAATCCTGAAAGAGTAAGCTAAGGACAAAATGCGAAGAACGTTCAAAATGTTCTTTTCTTTGTATTAAAAATCCTGAGCTCATTAGGATCCAAAGAGTGAGAGAGAGAAAATCCATACTTAATTTTGAAAGAATCACATTTTAAGGCAATATAAATATAAAAGGTATAAAAATAGAATTACTATGGGTTTCTTTTACCTTAGGAGATAAAATAATGCTTTATTTTAGTATATTCCATAAAATATTTGTTTTAATTGGTATTCCACATACACATATATGATTGACTGAATTATGCTTCAAAAAATCACACCTTGCTATGTACCGTCACATTTCAAAGGTGAGCATCTAATAAAGCATCAGTCAGTGTAAGGAATTTATTTGGGCTTCTTAGATCCAAGGTACACACAAAAAATACTTTAAATCAAGCATCAAATTCATTTTATATTTCTCCAAAGTCAGGAAAAAAATGGAGAAATATTAGAAACTGAATATAACTCATTAAAACTCTCAGCTATATTAATTATCCATGTTAACTAAAAACTATACATTTTAAAAGTTCGTTTTAAATACTTTTAGATTAGGCAAAGAACATACATCTTCTCCAGTTCCGTTTTGTTGCTGTTTTGTGAAAATATACAGACATGTCAGTATCATTCAGCTGTGTTCTATTAATATTTGAGACACTTCCAATGACAGCATTATCATAAATACCCTCTCTACTAAATATATTCACATTATTGATGTGCTTAGAATTGTTCCTGTTTCATTCGTCATAACTTAGGTCAACATTTAGACACAGTCCAAAATAAAAAGCTTAGTTTATCTGATTTAGTAAAGAACGAGACTGTTCCTGGTCACCTACTTGAAATAATAAAATCTTTTTAAGAATTCTAATTCAAAACAATTAAAGAATTAATTAATAATTTTAGCACTTAATTCATAATTACCTATATTCAACCTCATTATTCACTAAATTTGTTAAGTATTTATCAATGTTCTCTTTCATTTAGTGCACATGATGATTATAAAGCTTCCTTTAGGGTGAAGTCATAAATATTGAATGAATTAGATCACGTGACAACTGTAAATATAGATAAGTATCTAGGTACGAGAAATGCTTTGTTTTTAGTTCCAAAGAGATGAGGGTCAGAAATTCAGTTTAGGATTGGATATTTTTATCATACTACTGTACTATTATTGTGTAACTATAGTTCTAAAATAAAGTATTAAAACACACTGTATGGTTTTAGTAGATTAAACTAGGCTTTTGGAAGATGGTTCAATCTCTTTCAATGCGATATAGGTTTTACATAAAACATAAATCTCAAATAACTATCTTTCACTGATAATTTTGTCTGTCATTGCTCTTTTATGTTCTGACAATGAAGAAAAATTGAACGGGCATTGTTTTGTTGAAAGAAATAATTATGTGTTTTTGGAAACCACTGTAATATTTTATACTAATTTTATGATGACCAAAGAAAAATGTAACATATTTAAGGTTCATCAGAGTTCCTGACCATGAAATGTTGTAATAAATGAGCATCTCCTTGAAACTGTCCATTCAGTACAGAATTTTCAACCACTGCAGTAAATGTTATCCTAAAACACTTGTAGATGCAGTATCTTACTCCTTGCGTGCCTAGTCCAGAGAACACAGACTTGCTCCTTTCTCTGAATCATTCTATTCACTTTGATGAGATGGTCATTCTACTCATTTATTCAGTTCAGTTCAGTTCAGTCGCTCAGTTGTGTCCTACTCTTTGCAACATCATGGACTGCAGCATGCCAGGCTTCCCTGTCCATCGCCAACTCCCAGAGCCTACTCAAATTCATGTCCATTGAATCAGTGATGCCATCCAACCATCTCATTCTCTATTATCCAATTCTCCTCCTGCCTTCAATCTCCCCAGAATCAGGGTATTTTCAAATGAGTCAGTTCTTCACACCAGGTGGCCTAAGTGTTGGAGCTTCAGCTTCAGCATCAGTCTTTCCAATGAATATTCAGGATTGATTTCCTTTAGGATGGACTGATTGGATCTCCTTCTCCAACACCACAGTTCAAAAGAATCCATTCTATGGTGCTCAGCTTTCTTTATAGTCCAACACTCACATCCATACATGACCACTGGAAAAACCACAGCTTTGACTAGATAGACCTTTGTTGGCAAAGTAATTATGCTATCTAGGTTGGTCATAATTTTTCTTTAAAGGAGCAAGTATCTTTTCATTTCATGGCTGCAGTCACCATCTGCAGTTATTTTGGAGCCCCCCAAAATAGAGTCTGTCACTGTTTCCATTGCTTCCCCATCTATTTGCCATGAAGTGATGGTACTGGATGCCATGATCCGGTTTTCTGAATGTTGAGCTTTAAGCCAACTTTTTCACTCTCCTCTTTCACTTTCATCAAGAGGCTCTTTAGTTCTTCATTTTGCCATAGGGTCGTGTCATCGGCATATCTGAGGTTATTGCTATTTCTCCCAGCAATCTTGATTCAGCTTGTGCTTCACCCAGTCCAGCATTTCTCCTGATGTACTCTGTCCAGAAGTTAAATAAGTAGGGTGACAATATACAGCCTTGACATACTCCTTTTCCTATTTGGAACCAGTCTGTTGTTCCATCCTGTTCTAACTGTTGTTTCTTGACCTGCATACAGATTTCTCAGGAGGAAGGTCTGGTGATCTGGTCTTCCCATCCCTTGAAAATTTTTCCACAGTTTATCATGATCCACATAGTCAAAGGCTTTGGCATAGGCAATAAAGCAGGTGTTTTTCTGGAACGCTCTTCTTTTTCCTTGATCCAAAGGATGTTGACAGTTTGACCTCTCATTCCTCTGCCTTTTCTAAATCCACCTTGAACATCTGGAAGTTCAGGATTCACATACTGCTGAAGTCTGGCTTGGAGAATTTTGAGCATTACTTTGCTAGCATGTGAGATGAGTGCAATTGTGTGGTAGTTTGAGCATTCTTTGGCATTACCTTTCTTTGGGATTGGAATGAAAACTGACCTTTTCCAGTCCTGTGGCCAATGCTGAGTTTTGCAAATTTACTGGCATATTGAATGCAGCACTTCCACGCCATAATCATTTAGGATTTGAAATAGCTCAACTGGAATGCCATCACCTCCACTAGCTTTGTTCATAGTGATGCTTCCTAAGACCCACTTGACTTCACATCCCAGGATGTCTGGCTCTAGGTAAGTGATCATACCACTGATTATCTGGGTCACAAAAATCTTTTTTGTATAGTTCTGCTGTGTATTCTTGCCACCTCTTCTTAATATCTTCTGCTTCTGTTAGGGCCATATCTCTTCTGTTCTTTATTGTGCCCGTCTTTGCACTGAACCCAGGTCTCCTGTATTGCAGGAGGCTTCTTTACCAGCTGAGCCACAAGGGAAGCCCATCCATTTACCAGGTTTTACAAAAGTAACTGCCATTTTTGCCCTGTTGAAATTTTCCATTTGATATTGGATTACATTATTAAATGTGATTATATTATACATCAGTTTAATGCACATTTCTCACTTTATATTTGTTTTGTTTGCTAATGATGTATTACTTGCTGTTTATTTTATATTTATTTTATGCTAGGGAAATGATGTTAGACAAGAAGCAAATATGAGTGATTTAATTATTTGAGTTCAAAATGGGAAATAAAGCAGTGGAGAAAGCTTGCAACATCAACAATATGTTTCACCCAGGAACTGCTGCTGAACCATGCAGTACACTGGTATTTCAAGAAGTTCTGGAAAGAGAGCCTTGAAGATAAGGAGAACGTTGGCTGGCCATCAGAAGTTGACAACAACCGAGAGGATCCATTGAAGCTGATCCTCTTACAACTACGTGAGAGTTGCCAAAGAACTCAACGTTGACCATTCTATAGACATTTGGCATTTGAATCAAATTGGAAAGGTGAAAAAACTTGATAAGTGAGTGTCTCATGAGCTGAATGCAAATTTTAAAAACTGTAATTTTGAAATTCTTTTATTCTACACAACATCAAATTATTTCTCAATTGGATTGTAACGTGTGGTGAAAAGTGGATTTTATAAGACAATCAGCGATGACCAGCTCAGTAGTTGAGCCGAGGAGTTCCAAAGCACTTCGGAAAGCCAAACTTGCACTACACACACACAGACACACAAAGGTCATGATCACTGTTTGGTGGTTTGCAGACAGTCTGATCCACTACAGCTTTCTGAATCCCAGTGAAACCATTACATGTGAGAAGTATGCTCAGTAAATTGATGAGATACACTGAAACCTGCAATGCCTGTAGCCAGAAGTGGTCAACGGAGCGGGCCCAATTCTTCTCCAATACAATGCCTGACCACAAGTTGCACAATTAATGCTTCAAAAGTCAAAGGAATTGGGCTACAATGTTTTGCTTCAACTGCCATATTTACCTAACCTCTCTCCAACTGACTACCACTCCTTCAAGCATCTCAACAACTTTTTGCAGCAAAAATACTTCCATAACCATCAGAACGGAGAAGGCGATGGCACCCCACTCCAGTACTCTTGCCTGGGAAATCCCCATGGATGGAGAAGCCTGGTAGGCTGCATCCATGGGGTTGCAAAGAGTTGGACACGACTGAGCGACTTCGCTTTCACTTTTCACTTTCATGCATTGGAGAAAGAAATGCCAACCCCCTCCAGTGTTCTTGCCTGGACAATCCCAGTGACAGGGGAGCCTGGTGGGCTGCCGTCTATGGGGCCGCACGGAATTGGACACGACTGAAGCGACTTAGCAGCAACCATCAGAAAGTCTTTCTAAGAGTCTGTTGAATTCCAAAGCATGAATTTTTATGCTTCAGGAATAAACAAGTCTATTTCTCACTGGCAAAACTGTACTGAATTTAATGGTTCCTATTTTGATTAATAAATATATTTTTGAGCCTGGTTATAATGATTTAAAATTCACGATCTGAAACCGCAACTACATTTGCACCAACATAATATAACGGTGAGGTTATTATTACTTCTCAAAAGAACTGAAACATAGTAACAGATATGTTATTCCTTTATTTCACCATTTAACCACTTTTTAATTAAATAAAAACTAATTATTTAATTAAATAAATAGTTGCATCTTTATTTAATTATGCAACTAGCTAGTTGCATAAGAGAATTTAGATAAACTTGAAGACTACACTAACCTAGCTCCCACTGTAAAGCGGTCATTTTATCTTAATTTTCTGCAGATTAAATGCTGAGATAAGTACATAAGAAATCCTTTTATGTAGACTTTATTCCACACTCAAAGTTAAATCAATACTTCATATCAATGTTATACATATTTCTTAATTCCTAAGTTTCTAATTTTAACTATAATTTGCCAGAAATTTATCAGGTATAATATTGTATTATTATAATTTATGTTTTCAATACTCAGCATGCTTATCCTGCTTAAAGTTTCAAAACTGGCAGTAAGTTTAAATTCTAAGTAAATTTCAATCCCCAATGTTGCATTCATTAATCAATGATAATTTACACTAATATAAGTTCATTGATCTTTTCTTCAGGCTCTCCCTTGTGAGTAATTTCATCCTTTAGAAGACATTATTAGATACGTTAAGCAATGGTATTCCACTCCAACAAATGAGCCTGGACTGACTGCTGGAGAAACACCCAATTAATAATGACATATAAAGTGATTTGTATAATTTTTCATATTATAACATCTAATTTATAGCAATCCTGGAAAAAAAATCCATGGGTAGCAATTCAGAGATAAATTAGACATCATCAGAAAATGCACACTACTAGAATATTGAGTAAATCAATTGAGAAAAACATATATTTCTCATGTTTTTCTCTTTAAATATACCTGATGTGAAACTTTTGGCTTTTTCAATTACATGGTGAACAAAATACTCTTGGATTAACTCTTCAAAACATTAATGAAACTTTGAGGTTTTTGCCTTAGAAAGTTTTCACTGACTTCATTACTCTCAAATGAGCAGTCTCAAAAAAAGAAAGGGGGAAAAAAAAAAAACAAAACTATTCCATGCCTTTTGTTTCTAAGAATTGCTTCTGTTTTTACTTTCATAATTCTGTTTTTAACTTAACACATATCATGACCACAGGGAGGGAAAGTTATTACAGTACTATTATTTACATGTGGCTTCAGATGTTTTTAAAGAAGATATTAAATACTCCTGCTATTATTACTACTACTGCTAGAAAACCAGTATCTTAAATGTATTATATTGTTTAAATGTAAAAGAACTGTATCAGGAGCACTGTGAGATAAGGTTTTGCAATTCTATGCTGTCCCTCCCCATTTTGCATTTTTTTATACCCTATCACTTTCCACCAATTCATCCAGTCGAATTCATTGCCTTAACCAAGGGAAAGATGAAAGATGGAAAATGAAACCACTTCAAATTCAAAAAGTCAGGCTTTTGTAATGCTAAGTTCTTGATACAAATCAAGATGAAGACTAAATTCCAGGCTAGATAAGCGAGGAGCAAAGGCAATGGGAAAGCAAATAGGGCGAGGAGGAAAATGAGGGGAAAGCAAATTCCGACCTGCAGAGAAGCCACAAAGCTGGCAGGCTCCCGGAATCCCAAGGTTCGGCACAACGCCAGAGCAGCAGACAGCCACATTCATCAGGAAGACAGTTCAGAGTCACTCCCCAAACTTAGCTCAGAAAGGTTTAGGGACAGCAACAGGACCCACAGTGGGGTGACAGGTTTCTACAACAACTCTTTGAACTAATCATCAAAGGACCAATGGAAACAGAAATATCTCAGCAGGTCTTCATTTGATTTCATTGATTCATTTCATTGATTTCACTGATTCACTCATATAAGGGATAAATACATATTAAACATTGATCAACTTGCAGGCACCATTCTGATGGGGAGGTTATAGCAGGGATACAAACAGAAAAGTCTTCAATCTCACTTTTCTTATATATTTCCCAAGGCACAAGAATCCTGGAGAAGCTGTTCCTAGGTGGGACACATTACTTCAAGGCTCAATCGGATCTGAGTAGATCAAGGAGTGTACTATCGTTCAAGCTGGGAGCCCGTAAATCTCTTCATTCCAGCCAATGTGCCTGTCCCCCTGCTGCAAGGAATGTCAGCCTCTGAGGACATGCAACTGTGTCCCACACTGAGATCAGTCCCCAGCTACAGAAAACTGCCTCTCCCTGTATTACACGCCCTCCCAAGAGGTAGACTGTGGCCAACAGCTGACGAAGGCTGGGAGAGTCAGCCTCGCACTCCCAGTTCGGTAGAACTCGGGAGTCTATCCCAGCTGCAGAGTGCTCTGGAGAATCAGTTGCAATCACACTGCAGGTCAGCTTCCTCTGCCCACCTGTCTTTTTCACTTTCGTATATTTCCTGAGAGTGCTGCCCAAGGCCAATTCCCCTTCTCCACTCACCTCGTCATCACAGAGTCATTTCTAGAGAACCCCATCTAAAACACAGGGATCAAAGGTCAAATGAGTTGGGTCTTGAGGACCCCAAGGCAGCTGTGAATATTGTTGGAAGAGGAGAGAGAAGGTCTTGCAAAACAAAAGACTTCTGAGCTACTATTTAACTCCTAACGGTGGAACTATCACATCTTTCAGAGACAGCTCAACCCTAGCTCCTAGGAATTCTCTTGAGCTCTGCCTGTATGTCCTTCAGAGAGACCATTCCAAGGATCAGCTCTGACCACAGGTCCTACAACCGGCTAGCCTCACACCCACCAGAATTTAGATGCAATCTGGCAGAACAGATATGATGTGAATCCCTGATTTTCTGATTTGAAGTTTCTAATATCCACAGGACTGGGATATTATACTGGAAAGTAGCTATTGTAATAAAATAATAAAGAACCTCAATTTAAATATCTAATCTGTTGATAGAAACATGTAACAGTTACAAAAAAAGGGATATTACTCATTTTGCAAATGGAGAAACAATATTTATATAAATGTATGTATACATACATATACATATATACATATACTATATATGTATATATACACACATACATATACATATATACATATATGTATATATACACATATACATATACGCATATACACATATATGTATATGTATATGCATACATATACGTGTACACATATACGTATATACATATACATACATGTATACATATACATACATGTATACACATACATACATATACATATATGTATACATATATATACATATACATATGTACATATATATATATAAATATATATATGTATAGTAACTCACACAATCCATCTGGATTAAAAAAGTCAGAGGAAGATTGGAATCCAGGCTCATGCCCTCATTCTTATCCCTATGGAGTAGCAAACAGTGTAACTATCGTTGTGGATCCCAATGGTTTTTGATAAACCGTTTCACAATTCTTTACTTTTCTATTTATGACATTTTAGGGATTTAAAACAATGTAACCAACATTTTCTCACAACTCATATATGCAATTTTATCTAATTAATAGAGATTTAAACCTTTTATTTAAAGACTTCCATGCACTTAGAGTTTTTAAAGATTGAGAATGGTAAGTAGGGTTAAAATTTCCAAATGCCTTTTGTTGAAAAGCTAAATATTTAAAGGATCAGGTTAACACTGACTGCTTTGATTTTTTTCTTATATTCTGTTTCTCTCTCCATAAATGGAACACTTTCTCTGTGTCTGTTTTCTTTCCCTCCAAAAGATCTGCTTGAGAGAGGATATAAGAAGCTATCATCCTATTAATATGACTTCTTCAAATTAGAAGTTTAATTCAAAGATAAAAAAGACAGTGAATTCTCATAAATTACCTTTGAGCTTAAAAGTTACTTTCAGAATTTCTTATAGAGCAATCTGAAAATATACTACAATATCTAACTAGAGGAAAAGACACTTCAAAACCCTAAGAACAACTGCCACCTGCAAGAATTGTAGGATCTTCTTAAAGAAAAACAAACAAATCTTACCAGTGACATGTATAGATAACATTTGTACTTTCTTACTAAACATATTGTATGACTATTGGTTTCTCTTTTATCAGAGTCTGATACAAATCTTTAATTTCTTAATACATTCTTTCATAAAAGAATTTATCACATGATAAATACTCATGATTTCAGCTTCTATCAGGTTTTCCATGGTTTCTTAAGATAACCCTTCAAATGACAGCTTTTTTGTTTTTTCTTAACTAAAGAAAAATCTAAGTAGATATGTAACAATGCTTTGGAATTGAAACCGCCAGTCATAACACAGTAATACATAAAGGTCTGTTTCTGTGTGTATATATGCATATTTAAATATATCTTCTTTAGCACAGGATTTAAATATTATAGAAACTACTGAATATTTTATATCATATTCACCATATTAATTTTACTAAGTACAAATTAATCTATTTGTGCTTTGAAGAATATAATAGCAATCAGCAGCATTCAAAGAAGTGAAATCTTGTGATATCTTTCATATAGGATGTATTAACTTAATTGTCAAACACAATGCCCTTGAGTATATCTGTGATTATTTCAGCGTATACCTTGGAATTTAAAATCTAGTCTTTATTAGTCTGTCATATGATGTTACGTTCAGGTTTATTTCTAAGTTTTAAAAATATACAAATTATGTGAAATATCTAAAGAAAAATCAGTGTCAATGGATATATCTAAAATTTACAGTTTATACTAAAATTAATATAAGGTTTAAGAATCAATACAAAGGGCCTTAATGCAAAGATGGTCTTCTGAACAAAATGAAAATGATAGTATGGTAAGTACCAATCATAATAAGCTGGATCATCATTGGACCTTCTGTGAGGCAAGGAGCAGTTAGAGAGTTTGGACAACCTTGCAGTTACTACAGAAGAGATGAATTTCTGTTGCTTTTCCTTTCTTTTTTCTCTTCTTTTTACTTTCGGTTTAATTCAAGAAAAAGAGAATAGGATGGCTAGAGTTTCTACGAAGATACCAGAAGTACTTCTCTTCAGAGCTGATGAGCAGATGGCAGGGTAAGATGGAGACATGGGGCCGACTAAAGACTAAAGCAGTGATGGCTACAGGGAATGGGTGCATTACAAAGGGGAGATCGCAGATAAATACCACTCAGGACTGAGTCCTCCGAGTACTGAAGCAGAGGGAAACCACTCATTCCCTCAACTACTGTAATCTGCAAGGGCCGTTTGAACCATGAAGTACTAGCCACTTAAACCTATAGGCACTCTGAAAGTAAAGGTTAGATCAGGATTCTAAAAGACTGATAGTACCTAAAAGTCTGGCAAGTGCAACATATATCAAAAATTTATATCATCTTTTATATAAAAGAATCACATTTTTACATATATTTTGTATACACATTTATAATATATTTATAGATACATATATATAGATGTGGTTCTTTGATATAAAATAGAAGTATATGAAATGGCTATCTTTGTGGTCATTAGTTATTAGGATCTGGAGAACTGTTGAGACTTTAATAATTTAAATTCTTGCTTAAATAGAGTCAACAGCCGAACAATTGCTTAAGAAATATTCTGAATAGCTATTTCCAACTAATTCATTTCATATACAATGAAAGCAAATATCCAAATATCAAAACAGAGGTATCCACCTCCCCAATTCAAATTCCTATCCTCATATTCCCTTAGTTATCTTAACCATTTAACAAGTCTAGAGCTTGGAGCTCTATTTGATTCTTTTTTTTTTTTTTTTTTTTTTTTTTT